>UYYA01005494.1:0-19619 GCA_900624975.1 Angiostrongylus costaricensis | reverse complement strand
CACGCGTGAGATAGGGCAGTATATAAAACTGCTTTTCTGATGTGAGGGGCACATTATACTTCCACGTGATCTCTGTGCGGTTGGTCTCTANACACCTAGCCGGCAAAAATAGACCAAATACCCCGCTAGGCACGCATAGGACCCAGAGACATAACGGGGACGACTTCGAAGTATGTGTCACGATCCTCGCACGCGAATCAAGAACACAGGCGCGAAAAACTCTCGACACACTCTGGATTAATTCCAGAAATCCGAAAATGAACCGCAGGGAAGAATGCCTCATTATCACGCGTGAGATAGGGCAGTATATAAAACTGCTTTTCTGATGTGAGGGGCACATTATACTTCCACGTGATCTCTGTGCGGTTGGTCTCTACGTGACATACTTAGTGGAAACCTCATAGAAAGCGGTGAGTGTGCAAAGCTGTGTTCAAAGTGATTGAAATCTTGGTTTGGGGTTTCTTTGTTTAGTTATGGAGGCGTCTGGCCGAGTGAGTTGCTATCAACTTGACCTTTCCAGGCTCTGAAGAAGGCGAAATTCGCCGAAACGTCAGCTTAATCGTGAACAAAGAATAGTAACACCTCGCGTTTGCTCAACAAAAATACGAAGAAAATCACTTGATCAATGCCGAGGTTAATAGAAAGTCGGTCGTGGCAGTTACTGCTAGATGGTAATGTTTCTTGCTTATTTTAAAGACCTGCAACTTTGTTATAAAGCAGAATACTTTGCCTTATAAGAGCTTCCAGGGTATCTATCAACTAGTATGTAGAATGTTATGAGGAAGATGGAGACGCCAGGGGACGATGTAACGTGTTGCTGTCAAGGGAAATAGTAAATCCTTAAATATTTTCTTTCAACACTTCTCACGAATCTTTTTTCCATAGTTTGTGTCACCACATAGTCACCTAATCTTTTCTGTGCGCACCGAAGACGACGACTCCTCCATACAAGTACTATAGCTACTTTTGTTTTTGGACTGTTCATTGTCATAGTGTTGGTTACATGCAAGAAGCGACGATGTCTTTGTTTTAGTTTATGAAATAAATGTTTTTATACTCCTCTGACTACAGTAAACCTTCACTCAGCCTTCTATCAAGTTCTGGTGGATTAGATAATGCATGCAATGGCTAATGCTTTAATAAGTCCAGTGGTTTTCCGAAAGGGAACCTATTCCAAGAAGTCGGCTACTATCTGTGATGGTCACCTGGGAACGCTATAGTATGTACCTCGTGACTAAAGCGAACACGTTCGATAAGGAGTTCTTTCGATATGTCATTGATGATAGAACACTTCTTGTAATTAAAGCCAACTTTCTGCAGCAAACCACTTCTGTGGTTACGAGATAATGGAGCAAGTTCCTTAAATCATTCCAGGACGGGTCACTACGGCAAACAAGCGGACATTTTAGTACTACTTGGGAACTTGGATGGGCCATCTTCACCGTTTAATACTGGTCTCAGTATAATTTCCACTTTTTCGTTTATGGCATACCCATTATGGTTCTCTCGAGTCTCGAGGTCAGCCAGATCACTCTGCCCAGGTCATCATTACAGGCTGTCGCACCCTTGTGGATCAGAGGGAGATTTGCCACCATACAATTATTTTGATAGCAGGACGGTGGCGGTGGATCCTGGTACTGGTTCACTCTTAGCTGGGCTATGGGTTAATATTACCTGTCCATTTCACAGATGAAGTGGACGAGTGGACGATGCAGTGTTTACTTAACCCAAGGAACACCTAGTTTTGATAGAAAAGTATAAGGTTTCTTCCCACACAAATAGTACACTCTTTGATTCAACCTCGCTCACGCTGATCCCAACCAAACCCGCCGATCCACGGTTTTAAATGGTAACATAAGTTCTTTTTAGCACTGTTTTCAAAAACGACAGTGACAAATTATGAGGACGAGGAGTGAGAAGTGTTTCCAAACGTGTAACGCGGCAAATCACATTGGTGACCAACTACTTTGCTGATGTCCCGGACCTCCTAGAACCTATTTTTAAATTTGTTGGCAACTATTTATTTGTTACCAAATAATATGCAAAAAGGCCTCTTGATGGCTCATTTCTTTACACACAGTGTGCTTTTCCAAGTGTCGTATATTAGAACTTGTGATTGCAAAGTGGATAAGGCGTTTTTCGTAACTTATTTTATCAAGTAAAGAGATCGCCGTTCTTGCTTCCACTCTTGTATTTCGAAGCCTTTTCAATTAGCTATCGAATAAATATACGTAGTGCGGTAAAGGGAAAACTTTAGAACCGATTACACTGAACATGGGTAGTAGTACCCATGCCGTCTTCTCGTCCGAAGAATTTAGTCAGTAACGGCACCTGTCGATCTGTTTTCGTTCATGTGCACTACGTGGATGGCCCACCTTATCCTCGACTTACCGTACGGAACGACGTAGCTTCGGATTCCTTCACTTGCTTGTGTGACACGGGTATATCCTTAGCATCATCCTTTTGACCGTTCAATAACACTGAGTGATCTTCTATTCTGCTTACATAGCGACGAGGTTTCTGACGCATGCATTAAGGCAGGAAGACTCGTCGAAAAAGCGGGCACGGAATCGGGCGCGAACTTTAATATCAGTGAAATCATGTCAACTCGCCTCAATTGCTATAGATACTTACTTACTTAACACTTGAACGGCCCGTCTTCAATGCTTGTGCGAGCCCCAGAAAAATCACCATTTTTCGGAGATTTGCTGGTTAAGCCATTTTTGTTCCGTGGAATCCCTAGGTCAGCCTGGCCAAAGTCTGCCCCAGGTCTTCGCCACCACAGGCACTTCCTGGTGAAAACGCCGGATCCTTCTCAGCTTGGGAGACTCTACCAGGGCATGAATTCCGCACTGTACATCCAGTCTGACACCCAGGAACACCCAGCCACGATGAGGCGGTAAACCGTTGCAAGGAAATCATAAACACAAGGGTATAGAAAACACATAAAACAACCAGAAAAGAAACAGAAATGAGCACAAACGCGCGGAAACCGAGTTATAAAGCGGAAATAACGAGAGTGGTCAGTGTGCAGAGCGGGCATATATGTATTTGCTGTCATTAAGTATTAAGTAGAAGCGTTTGAAGAAATATTTAGTCCCTACAATAACTTTAAGTGGGTTTTCGGTGTATTAAGTCAGTAATGTTTCGAAACCAACTTTCCTTTAACCACGGTGTGACTAATCAATATACATTCCTTCTTTGATGAGCTTACACGAGGTTAGCGTCATGTATTTACCTTTTCGGCTATACGGCTTTGAAGATGTACTAGTTGGAATATCCGGAAGAAAAAAAAGTTGTTATCACCGGACATTATCATTACATCCACCAACAGCATCCTGCATAAAAGGCCATCACCAGGTGAGTATGCATCATTCGACGAGATTGTTCGCTGAAGGAGACCTGACTCGACACGAAGGCGAAGCCGCCACATCAAGACGAGTAACAAGCGTGGGCCATTGACTCGGGTCATCGGCTCTGATGATGACGAATACGTCGAAAAGTTAGCCGAAAATAAACGTATTTAGCAACCTCGTATAAGCTCATCAGGGAAAGAATATATATCAAGTCAGCGTTCCTATCCTCCCAGACAAATGTTGTAGCGATCTTCTGCATATGCCTGCTGAATCGAACCAGAAACCATATGAGGTATAGAATTTGTGGAATTGGAAGCATGAACACCTATAGAGGTCTTCCTTCATTGCTTTACGTGTGTATCGGTGTATCCACTTCTTCGTGAGGAATCCTTTCTTTTGCGGTAATTATTGTTGTTTCGCTTTTCCATAGCTCTCTTCTTCTTATTTTTTCTATCTGCGTCTCATCCGCTTCGATGTTGATGTGGATGATGCAGTTGTTTTTTTTATGTTGTAATGAACCTATTCCTTTATCGTTTTGTATGCTAATAATGTTACTGCTCAATGACTAATAGTGTCATGCTGGTGAATGATGAACTTAGCATGAGATTCAAAAAAAAAAGAAACTGGATCTCTTGATGATGAGATGATGATGATGACGATGGTGACGATGGTGACCGATCATGACGTCCACGATGAGTGTTCGAATATGATAGGGCCTTACGAGAACTAGACCTTTGACAAGAAGCAATATACTGCTTGTGGACTTATGTTTTTCTATACAAACCTAAAACAATAAAGCTCGGCGTCGATCAATCCCTTAGGGATCCGCGATGCATTCGACTTCATTAAGCATCGTTTGGAGTGTGAATGAATGCATGTCTGGCTTTTACAATGACTCGTGGTGGCCTACCAATGTATCAAGCCAGTGGTGATATCCTCCCAGACAAGTCTGGTACCAATTTGCCGACCCCGAAGGGATGGAGGGCTTGGTAGGCTAGGACCGCGGGGACCGATCCCATGTGCACTGATGGCGCCTTCTACCACTGTGCCATACGCGACCTAGTTAACACATCACTATGAACTATTTTGCGTTGACATTCAATGACTTCAATGTTTCATACTAAACAAGAAGAAATATTATAAATTAAGCACATCAGCGGCAGAAACTTGGAAGCAGAATTAAATCTTCTGAACTCATGCTAGCAAACTGTTTACGTCACAAGCATTTTGTACGAAAAACGTCTCCGAACCAGTAATCGGTTATGCAAAATGCGTTTCCGTCCAACTCTACCAGGAAAGATGGAAGTAAGTTAGGAATAGGACTAAATATAGCCCTTCAATGACATACACAGGGTGATGGCTACGCTGTACATCAGAAAAAGGCAACTAGTTACATTATGCGTTAGAAAATAAAATGAATACTTTAGTGCGAACTTTGGTCTTCTCCTACGCAGCCAATCATCTACAAGTGATGCTGGCCAAAAGCATATATGTCGATTTGAAACTGTTTGGAAAACTTCCTGAACGGCGTTCTTGCAGGACTAGTACTGGAAACAATGTTGAACTTTGCTTCCTGTACGGTTTTTGTGGAAGGTATGTACTAATATCTTGGACAAAAGCGATCTGGACGTAAAACATCACATAGGAAAGTATATTTACTTAAAAGAATCCAAGTTACAGTCATAATACGTCACGTCAATGTGAATCGCAGGCGGAATCAGTTGTCACTTGTACACTCGTCATCTGTTCTCCTGGCTGCGATAAGTGGCCAGGGGTCTCACTTTTTTCTCCTCTAGATCGTGCGGAAGTTTACGAGATGTTTGGCTCTCTTTCTGATTTGTCGCTGTCCTTGTCAGAAGTTAACGTTTTCTTTGTGAAGTGATGTATGCCGTGCTTCAGATATGGCTTCTGAAGACGTTATTAATGGATTAGATGAAAAGAACAGGACTTTCATCGATGTAAAACAGTGGAAAGATGAGACAGGAAAGTCTGTCTTTCAGCATTTGACGGAAGGCTTCGCGGGCGATGATGAAGCAGGTATCACTATATTGTGACGAAGGCTCGTTTCGTCTATAAGTTCTAGTTTGAAGGTCCTTTTAAAAAGACCTTTTTCTTACTTGACATGATTTCCACTTTATTCTTGAGCTACGATTCTAAGCTTTTGGTACTGTTTAAAGCTCTACAACATCCCACTAAACAGTTTGCAGTTGCCGATGGAGCAGTTCTGAGATATCGGGCACCGTTCATACGTGTTATTAAACATGACGCATATTTTGATGCCTTTAATGTCGTTGTCGAAAGTATGCTGAATAGGTTTGTCCTTTTAAGGTCATTGTTACTTAACTTGAGGTTTTGTTGCCGTTTAGTCTGGGTATAAAGGCGCGCGTAGCGCAGTGGTCGGCGGCGCCCTGCAGTACACATGCGATGACCCTCCGCGTCCAGGGCTGGCCAAGCCCTCCATCACTTCAGGGTCTTCAAATTGGTACCAGGCATGTCTGGGAGGATTGCAGCACTGGCTCCAGGTAGACCACCGCAACTCGTTATGAAGGCTAGATATGCATTCGATAAGCTCCAGCGATGAGTAGTAAGTCGAATACATGGCGCATTCCTCAGGGATCGATCAACGTCAAGAGCTTTATCCTTCTTTTTCTATACATCTAGGCATATGAGCATTTTTAGTCCACTGAGTATCTGTTCTGTAATTTTCCCATGTTGTCTACTTTGCTGGAACCGAAGTTTCCGTTCCTAGATTGTCTCCTATGTGGCTGGCTTATACGTTTGCTGACGCATTTGTGCAGGTGCATGCTGACCAGTTAACAGCATACAGACAGGACTACGTGGAAGGTAGTTTGTTCTGTTTAACACCTCTGTTCAACACCTCTGTTCAAACAGACACTTTGTGATTGTATGATTGTATCTGAGGATCCAAATTTTCCATTGTGTTTTCTTCAATAGTTATGCGTTCAAGGTGAATACCATCAATCAGATGGTGGTACATGGTGTCGACAGATTATTACTAGTATGCATGCGTTTGCGAAAAGAATCCTCAGTGGTGAAGAAAACCTGCGAGGTGAGCTTTGTCTAGCCTATCGCTTTGTTTTGTTACTTCGAAATACTCTTTTAAGTGCATTTTCTTGATGTTTAGTTCGTCCTGCAGAATGGGAGCAGTTTCCCATATCGTGTGAATCGGAGAAAGGTCGTCGTCAAAAGCAGGAAGATCGAATGCTCGCTATGCCAACACTCAGTCTTGTTTTTCCTGAGGTTTCTAGGGTAAGTTTTTTATTCATGTTTCGTACAGTTTCGTTCATTTAGTTTCATTAAAAAGTATTTTACATGAAGTTGTCATTGCTTGCTTTCAACCTAGTTGCGACATATATCGTTAGGCATAGCTTACCATTTCCAGTCCGATGTTGGTCTTATGGCTGTGTTCGATGGTCATGGAGGTGCTGAATGTTCTGCTTACTGCTGCGCACATCTACCGGCGGAATTCGTTCGAGCGTTGAATGCCGATCCAACGTCTTTAGAGAAAGCATTAAGTTGTGCATTTGAGCGACTCGGTTGGTTGCATTGTAGATTGTTTCAGAATGAGCTATATAACTTTTTTATGAGCTAAATACTTTTTTTTACACATGTCTTTCGCGTCTTCTGTGCGAATCCTAGCACTTTTTGCGTTTGATGTTTTTTTTTCGCAACAATTGTCTACGATGTTCCTCCAACTTTTTGCGTGTGGATTCGGCTGCAGCTCGAGGAATTTCCTTTCATCATGGATGTAGTTGGGTGCCGGTCGAAACGATTTTCCCTGGATCCCTGTTATAATCGGGTTAGAGCGTCTCCTGGATCTTAGGCAGTGAATTTTACCCAGGCAAAACTGTTACCAGTTTCCCGCTCCAGAGTGATGGCAGGTTTGGAAAGCCGTGAGTGAAGTCGAGCGAGCAGTGTGCTCGTGATGGTCAGCATCACCACCAGTGCGCCACCATAAGGAATATGTGGAGAAAGCAAGCATGCAGTTGTTCTTTTCTGGTCGTCCTAGTGGTTTTGGCGTGTGTTAGGGATTTTTCCAGTTTTGCGGAACCGTAGAAAGAATTATTGCTACTGTATTCTTGCACCAGTTATATAAGTGATGCATTTGTTTGGCATAACTTGTTCTTATCACCAATGTGTTTTTCTTTTTCTTATGGGTAGAATGGAATCTGTGGGTGTTTGTTTTGGTGTGCATCCAACACATGGAAATACTCTATTTTGACATCTTCAATTTTAGATCGTCTTTATTGTTTGGATTTTATTTCATTCTTTCTTAATATTTCGTTTCCTAGTATTTTTACTCCTATGGTTCGTTCGAAAACGTTGATTGTACTCGTATTGAGCTTACTTAGCATCCAACGTTTTAATGTCTATGTAGAAGAACGTTGCTTGCCTTCGTTACAGCTTCATGTAAGTTTCTATCATTGTTCTATCATGTTCATCAGTGCAGCCGTTCTGATGCCCTATCGGCTAGTTTCGTTGTATTTTGATGCAAAGCTCGTGAGAACTGATGTGATTTCGTAGATATTACAATGCTCCTGTCGGCGCCGAACGCCGTATGACTAATCGCTGATATTATTGTTCAGTGTTGAGCTGTATCAAACTTTGAAAATTATAACGTTTGGGGTAATCGCTGAAGAGTATGAGAATTGCTAGACGTGATTGTCGATCACGTAAGATTACAATTTCTTGGACACCTTTTCTGTTCCCTTTCTGGATAGAATAGCTGTTGTGTATGGGTGTTAAACGGCGGCTGTGTATGTTGCGGTGAGAACTCATAATACATTTTTCTGATGTATGGATGTGCCTTCTTTGAGCGAATTAGTTCCGAAAAATGCTAGTTAAACTGCACAAACTGCTCATCACATGTGTCAGTGTTGGTTTCATACGGCGCAGAAGATTGGGATGAAGATTAGACTGTGGACGATGCTCTCGGAGTTGGTCAATCTCTGAGGGATGCACGAGCATTTGACTTCACTGAACATCGTCTGGAGGTAAATGAATGTATTTCTGGCCTTTACAGTGGCTTGCGGTGGCCGGTATATTAAACCAGTATCGTTATCCTCCCAGAGAAGTCTGGTACCAATTTGCCGATTCCGGGGGGATGGAAGGCTTAGTGGGCCATGGACGAGGGGATCGATCCCATGTGTTGCATAGCGCTTTAGACCATTGCCTCGCACCCGCCCTTGAAAATTACTATAGTCCATTATTTGGAAAAGTTATTCTTTATTTTATTCCTGATATCATGATGTATAGTAGTAGAGTTCTTTTTATCTCTGCCTAACTAGAAGTGTTACTGTAATGTTCGGCAGATCGAAAAACGGAGTCAGCATGGTTTGTTAAAAGAGTTTTTGTTGCACTTAATTATCCACATTCGGGATGTTTCAGACATTCGTTTGTTCGCACGGTGCGAAAACGAGCGATGGCGAAGTGGAACCACTGCTGTTGCTGCTGCAATAGATGAGAAAAGTATTGTAATTGCGTGGATAGGAGATTCTGCAGCTTATGTGCTTACATCTCCTGACAATCTTCGGAAAGTTACGAGGGCTCATGTGCCATCGAATGAGGTGCGTAATGTTAATAATTTGCTTTCCGTGTGCAACTCCTTTTTTCATGCATGTTTCTTATTTTGGTCATCATTGGTTTTTCTTGTTTGCTCATTTAGATACATATTCGGCTATAACTTGAGAATCTGAAAGTTGACACCTTTTGTGGATATAGCTATTTTACGTTTGCAACGAACACATCGTCGCTCGAAATCCACTCTATTGTTTCTTTTTTCTAATTTTCTTTCTTTATATTACCGGCTCTTTGATGTGTATTTCTCGACAAGTTGTTTGCTGAGTTTCGAAAATGGGTTGTCCTTCGAATATCTAGACTACATGTGCGAGTTTATCTTCATAAGACTCCACTTTACTGCTTTGAGTAGTGTGCACAACTCCTGGGACGTGGCTGATGTATCAGTCTACATTTTGGCTATGCAACAAAGGAATGGAAGCATTGCGTCAATTAAGTGAGCAAGTAGATCAGGAATCACCAAACCGATTAGAGGTCTTTTTCAGAGGCTCAGGCGTAGTCCGTATTGCTCTTTGAGGAAGAGCGGGACCCACATGTGAAATGTTCGAAGACGTTCGTGGTTGACAGAAAGAGGAAGAAACGAACCGAATGCAAGAAGTGATGGGATCGGCACAGTTGGTGTGGAGTTAGATCAGTTAAGATAAAAAAAGGGCAAAATATGTAGGTTTGTAGGTTCACAATTCATATCTCTCATCCGATTACCAAAATATTTTGTTCAAAGTCTTGCACGTTTTTCGATTAAGTCTCAGGTTTCGTTCGGTTAATAAACAGGTTCCCAACGGTTTACCGCTTCATCGTGGCTGGGAGGTGTTCCTAGGTATCGGGCTGTGATGTACATCGGGAGGATTCATCGCTTTGGTAGGATCTCCCATGCCGAGAAAGAGTCCGATGTATTCTTCAGGGAAGCCCAGCTCTTTCAACGAGTTTTTTTGTTAAGTCGTTATTCGTTTCGTATTCGTTGGACAGCTCAGGTATGCGTAGAATGTACTCCCAACTAATAATTCGTCCAGAATGGCGTGTTATTTTCTACACTAGGTGTCTTCCACGAATTAGGTTTTTTTTCGGATTGATTCGTACTCTAATTTTTCCTTTGCCTTTTTGAGCTCAGTAACCTTTTCTCTAGCTTCCTTTCGTTGTTCCAGTCAAGTAATGGCATATTCTACTGTAGCCCACCGGTGAATAGCTTTGACCATATTGTTTCGATCTGGTTTTCTCTGTGTTTCCTTTACAAATTGAAATTGAAGAGTGACGATGAAAGAACTGAGTTGTCGCTGTATAATGACTGTTGCAGTCAGTGTTTTATGCTGAACGCATCTATAGCTTATTCAGTAAGGGAAGCGCTATGGTGTTGTTTTCTACATTGTTAAACGCTTCCTCGTAGTGAAAAAAGCTTAGGATGAATTAGGACACTCTCGAAAGTTTGTAAGTGTTCCACACAGCTATGGGTGGAATCCTTACAATGTCCAAAGTATTACACGAATTGAACTCCATTCAATTTTTTCCGTGTACGCATTGAGATAATTTTTGAAAAAACTTATTTAACATAGTCAAACGTAATCGAATGATAGTTACTTAAGTTATACCAACTGTTCTCGCAAAAGGGTGATCTGCGAAGATGTTTACTGATTGGGTATTTTTCCATTTAAAGATGTAACATCATGCATAATTTTCTCAAGAAAAACCCAGGCGGTAGTTACCAACAACTTAGAAGATCGGCTGAAATATTGTTTTCCAAGAGTTCTGCCAGGTCTCGAGCTTCGAATTGCAGCTCGAACATCTGTGGAAAGGATTGTTAGTGGTGTTTTGCCTTTGGGAATGGTAGGGTTTGTTGATCAGCGTTTTAGATCGAAGGAAGTTTATATGGAATCTCTTTGTTATTAATTCCACTTTTTTCCACCATAGAGATTGGGAATTGATTCTTCAAATGCTTTGACTTGCTACTCTGTAAAGTAATTTAGGAAGAAGCACGCCGTGTTGAACAGGATGGTGGACAGTTACTTTACATTCAGGGAGAGCTTCGTGTTAATGGAGTTTTGAACCTAACAAGAGCTCTTGGTAAGACATGTGTCAATGTCTAATGTAATGTACTGTTCATAGGCTTCAATATGTTTGGTTTTCGCATTGTCACGTACATTAGTTGTTATTTTTTAAGCAAAAAAGATAATGAGAAGCAAATTTTAGGTGATATTGGTGGGCGGCCTATGATTAGTTCTAGAGCAGATACCTTGGTGATTGAGAGAGACACTTCGCATTATCTCTTATTGCTTACCTGCGACGGGATTTCCGAGTTGTTCAATACTGCAGAAGTTTTAGATATGGTGAAATCCTTTGTAGCCAAATACAACTTTAAACGTAAGTTTTTTTTTGCAGTAACTTTACAGAAGGAAAGGGAAATCAAATATGCAATCGGCACACCAGTAGTACATTAAATTTTTCCCAAGCATGTTTTCGTGAATAACTTCAACGGATGCACAGCCTTTTTTCCATCATACCTTGGTGATGTTAGTAACCAGTTGTCCTAGAAATATTTTCACATGACGTTAACCGCACTTTATTTACTTACGTGATGAAACAGTTATTATTTGAATTTTGTTTTGTTGGGGAAGAGGTTGAGAGGTTGAGATTACAGTTCAGATGTAGTGAAGGGATTGTCTTTGTTCCAACTTGTTTTCCTCTAACTATATCGCCGCGGTCATTTGCCTACATATGTTTTTTGATCAATAGCAAACTAATTTTGACATTTATATTAGGCGGGTGAGGAAAGTATCACAATCCATGTGAAAGGTCGTGATATAAAGCATTCTTTGTGATTTATTCTTCAGTTTTCCGCAGAACGCCTGTAGCAATCACACTTTTGGTATCTGGTATTAGCAATTTCATATTTGGCTTGTAATTTTGCTAACACATCCGTGTAATATATTTTCCTTTCAGCAGTCTCTGTTGGCAAAGAAACTTTTTCCCGGCAAACTTCTTTCATTATGTCGATGACTTTCTTTCTGCTGATTTAAGCACCTCAGTGGAAAGGAAGTTATCGACGTAATACATAGCGTAGTTTGAGTGGAGTTTTTTTCTATGCATGAAAACAAACAAATCTACAATGAAAAAGTTACTAGGGCGAGCCTGTTTCCATGGATCCCGTAGCGGTTCTTTTTCTGTATTGATAGAATAAGAGCTGATGAGGAAGGTACCGTGATGTCTGTCGTGTGGTTATACTTGAAGGTTCCGATACATGTTGAATGTTAATATCGTAATTCATGAATATCCTTCCAGTGTACCTTTGGAAATCTCGTCGTCTCAACTCTTAATCCGAAATTATTCAACTGATTTTGCAAAAATTACGTTGGAAAGGTCATTCTAAAGGAATGAAGAATAAAGTTTTTGATGTTGATCAATCCCTGAAGAGTTCGCCATGCCTTCAAATTCATCTCGCGTCGTTAGAAGTGAACATATTTGGCCCATACAATAACTCGCGGTGGCGCACTGATGTACTGTACTGATGTGCTCACAGACAGGTTTTCTAAAGTGTTCCCAAGACCGACTTTCTTTTAACCTCGGCATTGATTGATAATCCGATGTTTTTCTTCAATAAGCAGACACGAGGTTGTTATTGTAGGATTTACTAGGATATTTCTAGGATACAATAGCTGATGTTTCGGCGGTTTCGCCTTCTTCAAAGCCTGGAAAGGTCAAATTGAGATGCGACCTACTCAGCGAAACACTTTCATAACCCTAGCAGATAAAACTTAACAAATAAATTTGTATTCGCATAAGAAACAGCTTTATTTAAACACCTACCGTTTATTCGTTGCAAGTATTTCAGTCAGTTGGTGGATAGCAGCTGCACAGAGTAAAACGTGGGCGAGCGCTGTGCCTGTGTCAGGTCATTGGATTAGCCTAAGGTATGGCGCCAGGTCACGCGTGATGACAAGACACTTCTACTTGCGGATTATCTTTGAATTTTTGGAATTGATCCGAAACGCTTCAAGAGTTTTACGCGCTGATATTTTCGATTCTTGTGTGAGGAGAGTGACTCCAACTTCAAAATCTCCGTTGTGTTCCTGCATCCTATGCCCGCCTAGTGGAGTGTTTGGTTTTAATTTAGGTTTACCGACTAGGTGCTCTTTTATGCGGACGCAGAGCGGTCTAGCCGTTTCGCCAACGTATTCGTCCCTGCACAATTTACAAGAGATCAGAAAGACTGTACCCCAACTCATGCAATCATCGTCTTTACCGTTAGGGCAAATTACGCAGTTTTTCGTTGTACACAGACGTTCATATAGGCGGTTGTGAACTAGCTGGCGTCTTAGAGTATCCGATGGTATTTCTATCACTCTTACGGAATTCCGGCCCTTATTAAGCAACGTTTTATAGCTGCGCTTATTTCGTTTGAAATAAAGGGCAAAAAGAACGGAGCCTTGTTTTCGCTAGAATTATCGCTCCGTGGCGTGGTTTTTCCTCTTTGCCTATACCGAGAAGCTACAGTTTCGTAACCATTTGAAATGGCTATTTAGTGCACCAATTTCGAGGATTCTTCCCCCTACCTGTACACACACTGCTGGCAACTCGAAACATATTTCTTATATGCGCCTTTTAAGTGTGTGAGGGATGAGAGGAGATGTAATGAACCACTGTATTCTTACTGCTTGGCTTTCGATACCATTTTGTGATGCAGCCGTTTTTGGATAGGTTGATTTGAACGTTTAGAAATGGAAGCCAGTTTTTTTTCGGTTTCTCAACTCAAAGCACTTGTCCATCTCTTCTTGTGTGGAGCAGATAACAAAACAATCATCTATATAACTACAGTAGAGTAATGGCCTGAGATCGATTAATGGTGCTTCAACTTTAGACATGAAGGCAACGACAAGAGTTGGTGCCAGTCGCTGTCCCATTGCCAACCCTCTAATTTGTGCGTGATATTTCTCGGACCATCTGAAGATCGAGCAGTTTAAACAGACCTTCAGGAGGACCATAAGCTGCTGAATCGAAAAGCCGTACGTGTTAATTGCTCCTTTGTGTTGTTCAAGAAGCTCGCGGACGGTTTGCATTGCGGAATCGTTCGACACATTAGTGTAAAGAGCGGTAACGTCGAACGACTCCATAACGTACGCGGTTTTGGGACGTGCGTTGCGCAGACGGTCTAGAAACATTTGGGTGTTCGTGAGATCAGCTGATATGTGCTTAAACAACTGGTTGAGGATAAGATTTATAAACCAAGCAATTCTATCCGTAGGCCCGTCTACACAACTGATGATGGGTCTAACTTTAAAGGTGGAAGGGTCGGAAGACGCCAGATCATCAGCGGATATTAACCTATGGGTTTTGATAAGTAAGTATAAGACGGGACATGTTGGCACGTCGATCTTAAAATGCGAAATGTCTGCTGGTTTTAAACCTGCTGCGCTTGCCATTTTGACCCATTCGTTGTTCAGTTTTCGATTTAACTTCTGAATTCCTTTCCAGTAGATGCGCGACAGAGAGATGCGCCTTCAAGATGTTTTTCCGTTATATCGACATCTAAGTGGCAAGGAATTACTACAAACTCTCCACCCTTTTCACTAACTGATAGTCTAATACTCCTTGATTTTATTAGCTCACGAACCTGTCGCATACCAGATTTTTGTGCAGCTGTAAGGTTCGAACTAGACTTTTTCGCGCGGTAGTGGTTAAGGGCTTCGAGAGTTTCGCTCGAAAATATGCGAAATTTTATACCGACTTCGTCGTTAGAGTCTTGCTGTGTAAGGAATAATCGAGGAAATGGAGGTGGTGGTAGTGACCCTATTTCTCTTTGTTTCTTTTTATTTCGTTTCTCAATTCTAGCGTTGCTGCGGAGTCGATCTTGGCACTGGTGCAGGGTGCACGCGATCATGATTAGATGATAACGATCCCATTGTGTTCCGTTAAGAATGAATGGTATTTCCTGTGAAATGTTCCTGATTCTCTCCCACTTATTCGTTGATTGTAGCAGTGCAGGTCTTTGAATTCTATATGAAATCATTATCGCTCCTTCCTTTCCCGTGACCAGTTGTGATTACAACTGCTTAACTGGTGAATATCTACATTTACCATTACATACTTTTCGAATTTGGGTGCCGTACGCCGACTGTTTCTGAAAATTAGGTATAGTCGAGAACGTATTAATTAAACGACATCATTGTGGCATCTAGATAATAATCAGTAGTTGAAAAGGTCATCAGTTTTCCATAGGTTTTTGTGAAGGGTCACTTGTTTAGTCAGATTGCTCAAAAACTCAAACTGAGTACCCTTCACGTCATCGTTGCTTTTACAGTGGCGACATATTTTTCTTATTATTAGATCGACTTTACCCACGACGTTATTCTGTATAACGCATGAATTTATGTTTCAGCTCCATATCAGCAATACATCTCACCTACTCCATTTCGCTTGCTCGAGTTGATTTCTAAAATAAGAGATTCGATTGGCAAAACTCTGTAAATTTCAATGTCTTATATTTCGTATAGCAAAATTTATTGAAGGCTGAAATGAGATGATTTGAAATTGAAAGGCAAATTTCCACGTATGAACAGTATGGAGTTTATACCACCAGTATCACCTGTAGTCCCATTGATCGTGGAATGACTCGAGCGAGCGCCAGTAAATCTTCAATTTTTCCATGCGTCGTGGAAAAGTAGCACCATGGGTTCTGCTCACTCTAGGAGCTCGTAGAGCGTCACACCTTTCTTCTAGCGTCTCTCTGTTGAACTGTGACCATCGGGTCGGTGGTCTGTCTTCCTGCAGTACGTTTGACATCCCGAAGAATCCAGTCACTAACGGCTCTTGTCCATCGGTTGTCATTCATACGAATTACGTGTCATGCCCACCTTATCTTCGACTGTTTGGCATATAGAGCGGTATCTTTGGTTTTTGATCGTTGATGTTACTCGTAGCTTCGGAATCCTTCTTTCACTTACGTGATACGGGAAACTCCTAGCGTCGCATTTTCGACTGTGCCTTCAGTAACGCTGAGTGATCTTTCATCTTTCTTACGTAGCGACCAGGTTTCTGACGCATACATTAAGGCAGGAAGGATCGTGGAGACGAAAGGGTGAAAACTGCGTCAGGTATTCTTTGTACCCTTCAGTGCATTTTCGATGCCCCGCTCGTTTCCTTCTGTTCAACTCTTAAGGTAAGTGATTCACCACGTTTATTTCCCGGCCTAACTAGACATAACTGGAACATTCGAAATATTTGTTCCGTACAGCGTGAATGGAGCATGCCGAAACCAATCCTTTCCCGTGAACATCGTTTTTGTGAGATTTAGTCGAAGACCATTCTTTCCACAAGCGTTGTCAAAGCCGGTAAGCATTCGTTCGGCTTGGCTAATGCTTGGTATCATAGGAACGGTGTTATTAGCAAAGTGAAGATTGTGCGATTTCTGATCATCGATTTTCACCGACGTCGCCGACTCCTTTATTATCTCATGTTCCGAGAAACAATTGTTTTCCGGTTTTATAGACGGAATAGAATAGATGACGCTTTCTCGTCTTGGCCAGTCCGATGACGTCGTACCTTATTCTTCTAGTCTGCATAATCAGTTCCTTTATAAAGTACCCAGACACAAGTGAGCGTGCATTGTTGGTCCAAATGGTCATCTTGATCCTATGCGATTTAGGCAACCTATAATGGCTCTGAGATTTTAGCGGCCTTTTCGTATTCGTCCTAGACAACGCTGCCATATCGAGGGCTCCTTCGAGAGCACGGGAATGAGGCCTACTTTTTTGCTGTGTTTAGTGTTTAATGTATAGTGCTTGCATAGCTCTAGCTCAAAACATGGAGGTTACCTGTAGTCACGGGTAGTTCGCTAATTTGTTCCAGAGTAGACAGGGAGTTTGTTGGAGTCGTCTCCTAACCGCTTCCCATATATTTCCCTGTCAGTTGTTTGCAGGGTTTTGGCCGAATTGACTCGTGTAAGACAGTCCACGTAGCGAGAACACAACTACGCACGCATTCATGAATTCATGCTCGTAAATGCAGAAGGTATGTGTCATGCCGTCGCATCAGAAACAGGGAGCCCATTCCTTAGGTCCACATGCGTCTGAGGGAAGCATGTGGTCGCCTTTCGTCCGCGATTGACACTCTATCCTACACCCGTGGCCGCACCACATTGCCTCGCGGCTAACCGGCTATGGCTGAAATACGGCTTACACAATCTGGAATCTTTTTTACAGTACTTTGCCAAATTGTTGTTAAATCTCTCTTGTATTCATGTTACAGTCGATTTGTAAAAATTGGCGATGATAACACCAGTAATCAATTTATGTTTTTCTTTAACTTAATTTTGTGAACTTTCGTATACCATCCTTATTAGATATGTGATATATCGTTTAACATTTGCCGTTCGACATGTTGATTTGATCGATTTCCACTCACACCATGCCGGAATAACGGCGCCTGCAACTTCAAGGCGACATGCCTCAATCCGAAGTGAACTTTATTTATCAAAATAGCTTACCTGGATACTTGTATGGCCCGTCTTCACTGGCTGTCTGGGTCCAGCATAATTTCCGTTTTTTTTGAAGTTTTGCTAACCTAACCATTGTGGTTCCCTGGAGTTCCGAGATCAGCCTGGCCAAAATCTGTCCCAGGTCTTCACCACTACAAGCACTCACCGGCCTTTGTGAATCACAGGAAGATTGGCCACTATGCGACTAGTTTCATACCAAGACAGTGCTCGATCCTTGTATTGGTTTACTCTTAATTAGGCTTCCTGATAGAAACGCCGGCTTCCTCAGCTTGGGGGACTCTACCCGAGGGGGAAGGGGGGGAAGAGGAAATCCCCTTGCTGTACATCGCAGTTTGACACCCAGGAACACCTCCCGGCTATGATGAAGCGTTAAATCGTTGGGAGTATGGAAATAGCAGCCATTAGAATTTACATTGCAGATTGTTGTAAATTAGGTACAAGATCTCTTGTTCTGCTAGGATGGGATCATTTCATAGAGCTCTGTAATCATGCTCGTGTCGCAGTTTTTCATCGAAGAGCCTGTTTCGAAAATATATGCATCTGAATTGAACAAGAGATACTATGCACATTAGTGCACTGTGATATCCCCAAATGCGTTGTGGATATTATTGGTTGTTGGGATTTCGTTCGGAGTTTCAAAAATTTAAACTTTTTTCACAATTATTTTTAAAGTTTTACTTCTAAGCACCTTCAAAAATTGGATAACAATTTTAAAGAACCATATCTACTCTTAAGTACATAAAGTAACATTTTTCTATTAACTAGCATGTTCTTCTCAACTGTTATGGTTATCGAAAAAGAATCTCCAGTTTACGAAGAATCACGTGATCCTGGTGTTAAATTAGCTGAACTTGTGCTTAGCATTGAGAGTGATGGAAAAGTAGTAGTGTAATATCTTGTGAAATTTTTTTAGAGTACTACGACCTATCTGATCATATTTGTCGTGCTGCGTTGTCAGGTGGCAGTATTGACAACGTAACATGCGTTGCTGTTTTTCTCCGCCCTCCACAAGACCTTTGGGAGCTATTCGGTGAAAAACAATAGCTCTAGGTCTAACTCGTTCAAATATTACGTGCACTCTGCTACTTTGGGATGTTGGCGAAAAGAGTTGTCAATTTCCATACTAAAACTGGCGTGTTTTATCCTCCTAACTAGTTTCCTATAGATCTACTTATCAATATTTTGTATAGTATGAAATACCTTCAGTTGGCCTTGATTTTTTACTTAACTGGTGAACTAAGAAGCTCCAATATCTACTTAAATTTATATGTTTCATGTTCCAATTTTACTTATTCGTACGTTGTGAGGAACCCACTAATTATTTTGAAGTGTAGTCACTCCGTAATTCACTGCAATACTTCCTTCCCAGGTGTTGTGACCACCTTCACCATTTCTTTGTTCAGTTTGATTGTCATTGTTTCTGAAGAAGTGCGTTTGCCGTTGTTGTTCTCAAAGTAACCATATGTGAATTTTTAGGTTGAATTTCCTCGTTGTAAACGCTATGTAAATTACCACATAGTATCTGCTTAGCGTGTTATACATTGTGTTTACTTCTCCACACCGTAATATTGTATATATCGCCATGTTGTTGAATAACTGTTGAGTCTGTATGCGTATTTGAAGAGATTTCTGATCATCCAGGATTGTTCTTGAGGATTGTAGAAAATTTTGGGGACGCTGCAGATGCAGTGGTTAGAGATGCTCTACAATGTATGCGCTATAGTGATTGGTCCTAACCATAGACTCTGAAGTAGGGATACATTTATTGATCATTCTTCTCTGACGTCGACAAATACTATGTACTGCCGTCTTCTCCATCTTTCCGTAAACAAATTTGTTTGGAACCGAAAAGTCAGATCGACACTTCAGCGTACTAAAGCGTAAATATTGGTGTTCGTTTTTCTTCAGCAATATCGTTCTTTTTCATCGTTCATGAAGTGGTGAATTGGCAAAATGCTGAAGTGGTTCAGGAAGGCGTGGGAGAGGATAAGAGTGCTATATTCTTATCGTCAGTTTGGTTAGTAAAGAGTGTTTTGTAGTAAAATAGAATGATTTCGAATTAGGCTGGCTACCTATGTATAATAACGGTGTAAATATTCTGGTGACTCAATGTTTTTCATCAATAAGCAGACACGAGGTTGTTAATATAGAATTTATTAGAACACAATTGCTGACGTTTCGGC
>UYYA01005493.1:4929-19698 GCA_900624975.1 Angiostrongylus costaricensis | reverse complement strand
TCTTCAACGGGACTGATCTGGTGATCACAATTCCGCATTGAACCCAGTTAAGGTAAGGCGCAACCCTCCGGAAAGGTAGTCGGGTTTAGATTTGAGCTGGGGCCCAAGTTTTGCGTTTGTCTCAGCATCATTGTGTTTGTATTTCACATAATATAAACTGTAACATGTAACATAACTATAACATAACATAATAATGATAACAATAAAATCATATAATAATAGTAATAATAACATAATAACATATAACATCACATTACGCTTCCATGTGAATTCGGTCTTCACGCGACATACTCAAAGGAAGACTCATAGAAAGCGGTTGTGAGGAAGGCGAAATCCGCCGAAACGTCAGCTTGTGCGTAAATAAAGAAACAAAATAGCACCTCGTGCTTGCTGAACAGAAGTAGAAAGATATATTCAATTAATGCCGAGGTTAACAGAAAGTCGGACTTGGGAATATAAACTGCTTTAAAAGTTTTTTGAAGGTGTCACTTTTAAATGTCAAAAGAGGTATCTCGACAAATCTACTCCTATGGAATAAAACTAGGACGTACGCAGTGTAAAAGGTTCGGACGAGCAATAAGATGCGAAAGCAAGGAAGTGTTAACAAGTGCACAGCTGTGACTGCAAAAATTTCATTGTGCCGAATTCGATGTTGAAGTTGCGGAAGATCGCTGGTGTTGTTTTCATAATGACAGCGACGAATTAAGGGCTTTGGTGGACGCAAACAGATGAACAACTTTCGCAAAACAAAAGAATCCTTAGTGTTTTGAACTAACCAAAAGATTTAGAAGCCAAAAAGCCTAACTAATAGAAACAGTACGAATAGGTTGGTGGTCAATAAAGTTTTGCCCGAGTTCAAGTTTCAGTTATCCAAGTTCGAGATTGGCGTCTTCTCATCAACTGCGCGTACGTGCATGAAAACGATTTCTGTTTGCTGAGACATTTTTCTCTCATTCGAGATACATTCGAAAACTTCTAAATAGAGAACACAGTTGCCAGAGGTGGTCATCTGATTTTGGCATGGCGTTGGCCTCCACGTTAAATCCTCTCTACAGCCACCTCACAATAAGGGTGTCGAAGCTGGTATTCTTGAAAAAACGGCAAGTCTTCTACTTGATTTGAGACTTGAAGAGTTAGTTACTCTCATTGTCATTGTCATGGCAGTATTTTCCAAAGGCATTCCAAATGGCGCCGTACTAGTAATTGTGGTATCGACTTATACGGCGTTCGATTACGGCGATTTCACCTACCGTTCATACATAACATTGAATCGTAATCTTTGTGGTATATTCTTAATACTGGACATAAAATTCGACTTATGGGAAAATTACAAGAATATAGGTGACAGCACAACGTCTTCCTAGAAGTTCTTGAAAAAATTGCGATAAAAGAGCAATGAGTGACATTAAAACTGGACGAATTTTCGGTTACGAAGGGTTCAATAAGGAAAGGAATCGATATGCAAATAACTTCCAGGGACATGGATTTCGTGTTAGCGACGTAATGGCAACTTTCATGGAGAATTCTATGGATTTTGTCATCGCATGGATGGGATTGGCGAAAATTGGAGCGGGAACAGCTTGGATTGATTGTAATCTAAAACATGAACCTCTGCCACACTAAATCCAAACGTGCACCGCCAAAGCCATCATCAAGGCTTGACTTCTTCACGTAACATTAGATGAGAAGATCAACGCTGAATTATTCTGTTTTTAGAACACGAATCAATAAAATCGCTGGTGCTTCTTTTGTAAGACTAGAATCATTAATTGTTAGAGCGTTTTGTAACGAGCGACGAGAAGTGGTTTCTCTATCACAAACCGCAGAAATCAGTTCAATGGTTGAACCACGGTAAAGCTGCTCACTTCGTCTCAAAGTCTGAATTGCACCAAAAGAAGTTTATGAGGGCCGTTTTGCGTGTCAATCCACCATGGCTTCCTTAATGCGGAGAAGACGATTAAGACGGAAAAATACATCCAGTATATCAAAGAAATGCACAAAAAAACTTTAAACGCTGTGTACCAAATTGGTAAACCGAAATCCGTCTCCACGATAACACGCAGCCACACCCCACAATATCGCAGCTGCAGTGGTTATCAATAAGGTCTATCCTCAACCTTGTTATGTCACTTAAGAAATCCAGACTGAAGTCGAACAGTAGTTTTTAGAGATTGTAAAAATAAATAGCTATAATTCTGCGAAAATAAGGAGGCGGTTGGTGTAGCGGTGGCGATGCCTTCTAATGTGCGGAAGGTCCAATCTACACAGAATTAGGCTGAACCCCACTCTTAGGCAATGAGTTTACTGTCATTCTGGGATCAGGAAATGCTGCCGGACTTGTCTGGGATGTCATCGTTTTTTCTTACACCCGTGGGAACTACCCATCATGAACATCCCAGGATTCCATTGACATACGACTTAACCAGCATTGAACGACATTAATGACGAAGATGAAAAATCCTCGAGCAGCAATCGAACACGCGCACGAAGAGTTCGAAGATCTCAGTAGAGGGTGGATGCGAGGAAACGAATGGAATGCAAAAAGAATGCAGTTCCGCGTATGCTGCACGCAATGTACAAACTCTTCACACAAGTTCTTCTCAGTGGGATTGAAAGAGTACTGGAAAAAAGCAAAGTGTTCGGGGAAACAAAGTTTGAAAGAGTTCTGCCCGTCAATAATGGCCAGGTAACAACGAAACTCGGTGAAATATCAAGAGACTACGATGTGATGCTTTCATCGACACGAATATTGTCTCGATCCCTTTAGGGTAGAGTTATTATTATCTCATTACTACGTGGCATTAGATCACATGTATTACACGCGGCGGATTTCAATACTTTTCGCATTAATTCATTTCCACACATCCACCATCTGTTACTGTCTTTAAACCCTCTGCGTATGGCTTCGACGAATGCTTGAGGACTTTATCGTCTTTTGCACGAATGTCAATGGATGCTGAAGCAGTCAGTTCTTTCCGATATTCTGGGATAACATTGCTAGGCGTCTCATTAGAGAGAATAAATTTTATGCCAGGTAAAACTGGCAGCAATTTGTTGGAATCAAAGAAACTAGGGTCATGCTGAGCTTAGGAAAGAGTGGAAATAGCGCCCACGTAGGTTGAACCATCCGCGTTATTAACGGGATCACTCACTGTTAAGCTGTTCTGCCCTCCCTTCTGATCGTAGAGTGACTTGAGCAGGCAATAGTAATTCTTCCATATCACGCCTTCGTGTGAATGAAAATCAATGCAGGTTCTGATAGCTCTACGAAAACGTTGGGCATCATGTCGCGCTTCTAGGGTTTTCTCAAAGGATTCCGACCATTGAGTCGATGGTTTTCCTGTCGTGCGTATAACATCCAGAGGCACCTAATCAATGACGGCGCTCGTAAATCGGTTGCTCAGAGAGCAAAAAGCTATACGCGGGTATCAAAATGCTAAACAGAGTAAAAGAAACGCGTTTCATTCCCTGACCCCTAAAGAGCCCCCAATTCGACAGCGTTGGGTAGGACAGGTACGGCGAGGCTGTTAAAATCTCAGAGCCAATGGAAGCTGACTGGATTTCAATGAACTAAGGTGACGATCTGTACCTACAATGGGCGTACACTTGAATACAAGTGCTCGATAGAAGACTTGCTCATGTAACCAAGAAGGATAATTTGCGACGTCATCGGCCTGACCGAGACGAGACGACGCCACCTATTCAACGTCGAATATAACAGCGGAGAGGAACTGTTCCTTGGAACATGAGACAGTAGAGGAGTCAGCGGTGTCGGCGTTCTCCTCAGCACGAGTTTGTCCATGAACATTGATTCGTTCGAACAACTAACAACCCGCATCGGACGTTTACGATTAGAAATATGTGGATCAATACCGACTTTGACAATCTTCGCCGTTTACACTCCGACATCAAACTATGACGAAAAACAAGTCGAAGCGTTCTATATGAACTTGGATGACTTCTACAGAGCGGCCCATGTATTCTTCAAGGTCACCATTGGAGATTTCAACGCCAAGATTGGACCAAGAAGAACGTCTGAAGAACGTCACATTGGGACCCTCAGATTACAATAGAACGAACATACTGAGCGGCTGTCTGAGTTTATCATGACGACCAAGACCATCCATGGTAACGAGCAATTCCAGAAGCCCCACCCTTAACGCTGAACGTGGGAGTCTCGCAGTGGAGAGTGCCATAACGAAATAGACCACATCATAGTAAATAGAAGGTCATGCCTAGCCGATGTCGTTGGATCAGACCACTGCCTCCTTTGTACAAGATTCCATTTCTCGCAAATATGAGAAAAAGCCTATAAATTCAAAAAACGAGGTCCAAAAACCACTAAAAACTGGGGCGGGGATATGTTGTAACACCGGTTCTCCCTTCCGAAAAGCGGCATACCATTTCGTCGGTGAAAAATCGAACAGCACCAAGTCCGGAATGGATAAGTTCTGAACACCTGAAGAACCTTCGGCCAGTCCTCATGAACATAATGGCGTGGCTCTTCACACGTTACTTATCTGAATACCAGGTTCCTACTCAATGGAAGACGAGCACGACGGTACCAATGTTCAAAAAGGATGACCTACACGGTACCGGCAACTATCGCCCAAACTGCTTGTTCTCTGTCGTCTGCTAACTTTTCGCTCTAGTCATCCTTAACAGGAATGACAGAACACTGGACGAAGTGCAGCCATGTGAGCAAGCAGGGTTTCGAAAAGGATTTAGTACGATGGACCACATCCACACGATAGCAAGACTCATTGAAGTATCGCGACAGTACAAAAGATCGCTCTGTCTTACTTTCATTGATTTAAAGAAGGCCTTTGACTCAATTGAGATAGAAGCAGTCATGGAGCCCCTACTCAGTACATAAAGATTGTTCGTGAGCTGCACAAAAAATTCACAAATAAGGTATCACCTTCAATTAAGCTGAGATATTTGCAAAACTTCGGACTGCAGGTGTCTGCGGTGGGGAGCTTTTGCCAATTTGGGCTCGCCAGATTAGTCCCGCTGACGAGTGATTGCTGATGGCAGAGACTGACCCGGAAAGGACAATAGCGTGTTCGTTCTCCACCGTAGACACCTGCGGTCCGGAGTTTTGCCAATATCTCAGCATCACAGCTGTCATATTTCGCAACATACTCTGCCATTAAAAAGAGTGGGCAGTAAATAAAAAGGTTAAATTCAATGATGCTGAGATATTTGTAAAACTCCGGACCGCAGGTGTATGCGGTGGGGAACGAACGCGCTATTATCCTTTCCGAGGAGTAACGCGTTCACCACCACACCAGGTGGGTCCCCTTCATTTTGCCTGTCTCTCAACTAGTTCTATCGATCTTTGTCACAGCAATCACCCGTCAGCGGGATTGATCTGGCGGACCGCTCGCATGACGGAGTTCTGTGGCTTTCCGAGAACACGCAGCATCAAATGTATCGAATTTTGCGGATCCTAGCACATATTGTTTTCGATTCGCCTGCTCTTATCCAAGAAGGTTATTGAACACTTGCTTCTGGATTCGATTACTTCTTGAAGATTGTTGTCTTCGTCATGAATGTCGTTGTATAGTGATTTAGTCGTTTCTCCATGTAATGCTGCGTTAACTGTGCTACAGCTTTCTGAGGTAGATTCGGAAGGGTGGTCATTTCTAAGACAAGTGAGCTTCGAATTTCCAATTTTCATTTTCCCGAGCTCGGACTAGTGGAAGGGTTGCTGGGAATAGGTCGGCGACGAACTAATATCTGGGTTAGTTTAGTCTTCCGCATAACAAATTAACCTACCACATCGCCACATTACTCTACCACTTGTGAGAATATGCTAAAAATATGCGTAAAGAATATATTAGCGAATTTGTGCTAGTCAGCTGTATGGGTCGAATGGGAATGCCGGCTTCAGTGGATGCAAGCAATAATCGAGGCGTTTCAGATAAAGTAGCAGAAGACAATGAGGAAAGTGGGAGACAGTATAAAAATGGAGATGACAATGTGGACGGCGATGATACTCTTAGTGCGGTTCATACTGACTCCATTGGTGAAAATGAATCAATCGCGATATTTCGTCGACGCAAGCGGCAACATAAGCCAGTAAGGAGAGCGGGTCGCAAGATGAAGATGAAGATGAAGAGGTGGACGGCGATGATACTCTTAGTGCGAATCATACTGACTCCACTGGTCGATCTGCTCTTTTGAACGAACTGTTATATTGAACCAGTTTTTGGTATACGCTTGCATCTGAGGCACCCAGAGGACATCACGCTCAGCCACATTCAACACTTTAAAGGAAAGAATACAAAGGCACATGTCGAAGTCGAGCTAAACCAACAAATGAATGGCAGTAGGTTAATGGACTAGTTCAGTAAAATGAAAGGAAGCGAATAAGTGCTACGAATCACATATTTGAAAACAGGCCATCCAGTACAGTACCAAAGCATTACGCTCTCCAGGTTGTGTTCTTTTCTTTTGTGATTCATTTTCAACCCGATAGGTAGAAAACTTTCATAGAAATAAATTCCATCAAATATTATACTTTTTACTTAAAGTCGGACAATAGATCTAGATTATTAAAGAATAATCTACAACACGTGGTACTCTCAAACCACATGTTCATAAAAATAGTAAATACATTTTGTAAAATCTACGTAAAATAAAAAGACTTCAACGTATTGATAATTCTCTGATTACAAAACGTACAGAAAATGGTGAACCTGATAAATCATGAGCACGTCATTTGCAACTATCTGGATCGTAATTGAGAAAATACGGAGAAGATGTCTTATACTGAAAATGGAGGAAACCTAAGAGTAACCCAAAACAAGAAAATGATTGAAGCATATATTGGGAGAACTGGGACTATATGGTGGAGAATTTGGCCTGTACTGCAACGACGGTGGTGAGTACTAAACTTCACATTTTTGATAAGCTGAATATGAACAACTCACAATAGATTTAAAAGAGTTCTTCGAGGACAAACCATTGGCGACGCTGGATTTCTAGAAGAGCTGTATTAAGGTGAATTAGAGAGCATTAGAACGAATTTTGTAAAAGAGCATATTTATTTATATGATCTTACAAACTGATCTTGTTGAGATAATGCGAGGTTGGTATAGGTCTTTGTTGTCGTTATCGTAGTTGTTTTCGTTGCTGTTGGTGTTTGTTGGTCGGTGGCTGACGTTCCGGCGATTTCACCTTCCTCAGAGCCTGGACGTATTTTATAAAAGAATTCTTTAATTATTCGGTGAAAGAAAAAGACTAAAGTATTAATGAAGTTGAAACTTTTAAATAGACGCCATATTGATCAAAAAGGCTACTCACCGTGGTGTTACGAGTGGGATTGACCCATGCGTTGTTCACGTGGAGTCGCGAGCGAGGCACACCCAGGGGTCAAAATAACATTTTGAAATAGGGCGCCAAGTCAAGTGTGATAGTGAGGCATTCATCTTTCCGATTCATCTATGGATTTTTGGAATTTAACCAAGAAAGAGTCTTGCGCATTGATGTTTTCGATTCTTGCACCAGGATTCGAACAATCACTTCAAAATCGTCGCCATTGTGCTTTTGTGCCCTATGAGTGCCTATAGAGAGTGCTTTGACGAACTTTAACTTTCCCATCTAGGTGTTTTTTTTATGCGAACACAAAACGATCTACCCGTTTCTCCAATATATTCCTCACCGCATGCCTTACATGAGATCAAATATATTGTACCTGAACTCATGCAACCCCGTTTCTCCCGTTAAGACAGACCATGCAGTTTTCTAAGCTGCACAACGATCATAGAGGCGGGTGCGAACTGAGTTAGAGTATTGGGTGGGAAGTCAATAATCGTTACACAATTTTCAAGACCACTTTTCCTTAAGCACCTCTTGATGGCGTAACATACTTCATTTGATATGAAAGGTAGCTTAAAAAGGATCTTACTCACTCCCGAAACATTATTTTGAAGAACAACTCTGCGTTTTTGTCTAACAAGAGTGGCTTGTACTTCGTAGCCATTGAAAATGGCTATTTTTCGTGCCAAGTTTAACGACTCCTTCCTTTCCTCTTCTGCTGCCCACACAATTTTTACTGTGTGGTACAAGTTCTTAATGAGTGTTCTCTATCGAGCACCTTCTGTAAAGGAATATACACTTCAACACCGAAAGTTAAGTATGGAGTGGGTGAACACGGCAAAGGTAGTGGGCTTAGAGCCTTCAGTTATTTCTCGGCTTAAGAACGACCATCGAACGTGTTCTATCCTATACTTGCTTATTAAGATCCATAAACTTACTTCTACTGACGACCTTGCGTCTACCTATCCGTCCAATCATCAGTTATGTGACCAACGCATAGGATAGCGTGATTCCTTAACCTTATCCTAACCCAGTTGCTGAAATTTATTCCGACCCATTTACTTAGCACCAAAATATTTCTAGATCACCTACGGTGTGCACAACCAAACAGCACGGATGCAATGGGGTCATTCGATGTTACCTCGCTTTATACTAACGTGTGGAATGACTCGGCAATGCAAGTCATTCTCCAGCTGCTCGCAGAGCACGAAGAGAAAGTTAAAATGCAGGCTTATTGACTGCGCAACTAATGGCTCTCTTAAAGCAGTGTCTTAGATGTTCAATCTTTAGGTGGTCTGAAAAATATTTTGCAGAAATTAGAAGACTGACCATGGAACAGTGTTTAGCACCAAGCCTTGCCGTCGCTTTCACGTCTAAGGTAGAAGCTCCAGGTGGTAACGTCAACGATTGTGAAGAAACAGTGCATATATGTGTATATAATACACATATTTTTCCCAAAATAATTAGAGTAGATCAAGGAAGCAGAGGAGATAAGCCTAGGGGAAGTCCTATACCTGGCACGAATTATGGTTGTAAAACAACGAAGCAAAGAGCTGAGAGTGTTAGGTCTTGTTAGAATAAGCAATCTAACCAAAGTTGTTACCTTAGTCATATGTTGACATAAGTGTCATCTCCTCCTAAATGTCGTTGTAAAAGATAAAACCCATAGTAAAAATAGTTGAAGAATTTGCAGAGCATGAATTGTGACAGAATCACTCAACTACTTTGCATCATCTCGTCCCCATCTTATGATATTGTCTAGGAAACTGTTAACCTTAAATGAATCTTCAAATGACTACTGTGCACATTCTGGTCGAATTACTGCGGCTGTTATGATAACGAACTAGTCGTTACTTCAGTCGAACTAAAATTTTGTTCGTAATTAATTATCATTGCAATGAAAGACGTTACGGTAGTTCTAGACGAATCTCACAGCGAATCTATGTAACTGGATACTTTAACAAAGGTTCTCGATATTGGTCGATCCCTGAGGGATGCGCCGTGCATTTGATTTCATTAAGCATCGTTTGGAGGTGCATATCTGGCCTTTAGAATGACTAGCGGAGGCCTACCGATGTATAGAGCCAGTGCTCCTATAATCCCAGACAAGCCTGCTGTTAATTTGCCGACCTTAGACAGGTGGAAGGCTTGGTGAGCCTCGGGCGAGGGAATCGATCACACGTGTCCTGCAGGGCGCCTCTGACCACTGCGTTACACGCGCTCTAGCAAAAATGAATTTCTATCCATGAGCATGTAAACAAGAGACGATACATCTATACCCATGTATGTACATATGTGTAGAAATCTAAATACTGGCTTCAGCGATGGATTGGCCAATTCGTAGTGAGGAGCCAACCAAACGAAACATTAATTCACATCAAAATTCCCAGTGGGAGCAACAATATCATGAGACACGTCGCATGGAGCAGATATCCAGCATATGTCATATCCCTATCTTACGTGCATAACATATACTTCATCCGGAGCGTTATATATTGACAGTTCGCTTTAGTAGACGGGTTCTTCTCTGGGTATAAATTTAAGTGGATGCCGAAATGCAAGAGGAAATTTCACACTACAATGCATCATCCACTTTCCTTTCACTTTTAATTCCTTGTTTGAATATTGGATCGAACAGTGCAAAGTGTAGAATGAGAGTTTCTGCTTTACAAGCGGCAATAACTTGCACTGACGAAAAACTTCGACTCAGAATTCCATTTGGGAAGGAGTTTATTACCAAGAATGCAATAAATTCACATGTATCACCTGTAGAATTAATTCATCTATTAATTACTGTGAATTATCAATGAAAACAAGGAGTGAAACTTCCACAGCAAAAAACATTCCGTTATTTTCAATTAAAATATGTGTTTCTAAATTAATCGCTCTAGTACGAATATTTGTGAAAACAACTTGAAGATTTGTCGATGGCAGCCGGCGCCCACAAGTGTTGGAGCACATCGTCAAAACCGTTGTGGATACGAAGCGGAGGCAATGGCCAGTGGCCGATAGATTGCATGCCGCGAGTGTCGTGCACCGATTACCCTCGGTAGCTCGGCACTCCTGGCGGGCACGAAATGTGGAATGTATTTCTACGCGGTAGCCCGCCACCAAAGTGGCAGTAGCCACGGGAGGTGCGAGAGTGCACCCCATTGGGCCAAGGGATGATGAACCTTGGCCATGGCCAACAAGGCCGGCATGGAAGAGCTGCTCAGCAGCGAAGATGCTCGAGGACGATGTCCATGGGCAATACAGTTAGCAGATGAAACCTTCAACTTTGAATTGAATTACGAAATGTATTTGAAGCTACTATGAGGGCCGAATCATCTCGACACGACTAATTCTGCCACGTCCCCTTTCGTTTTATATCTTTTTGTTCTTGCAATTTTCAATTCAACTGTGCCTGTTTTTCTCGCAACATCAAATAGAGCGATTTTTTATTACAATAAATGACTTTAAATTCATCAGTGATCGCTGTGATAAGTGTATTGCCGATAGAAGTTTGTTTTGGTCGATGTTTATGACTTATATTCATGTTGGACAGAACTGCTAAATGTTTTATCTTCTGAACACTTTTTCTTAAAGCTCCCTCCCATCTCACAGATCTCCCTAATAGAGGAACCTCATGACAGTTAGAGAAGAGGTAACGTGCGCCCTCAGTTGGTGAATAGAAGGTTATTCACGAACCAAGGCTTGGAAAAAAATGTCAAGAACTGTAACAGTTCGCAACTGATGCTTTAAGGAACATCTGCGCACCAAAAGAAATCAACGGAGGGAGAATAAATGCAAGTGATCTCATACCAGCTAATACTTGCTCCTACTTATTAAGCGATTCCATTCCAAGCCACCACGAATGCATTAAAACGTGTCAGTTTTGGAATGGTAAGCCTTTCGGATAACAGAGGTTTTTTGTGTTGGCAAATTCGACGTCGAAGGTGAGCAAGGTCACGGACGTTCTTCTGTCTCTGAAGACGACAGTTAAGCGCTTTTCAGGAAACAACTACATGCAGAAACTAGCCGAAAACATTGTAAGTAGATTTGCTGTTTCGCAAGATCTAAAGAACACTTGGACGACGCAGATTCTGGAAGAATTGACGCCGTAGGGATTGGCAACACGTTTCACAACCAATCCGAAGAAACTAAAAGTAGTACAGCCGCCAGGACTGCAAAGAAAACACACGGTGCCCAATTAGGAAATCATCAATCAAATATAAACTGTAGGCGATTCTCCCTGAACTGCATTTATACGTTATCCCATGAAGCCTTCTATAGAATCGCGACGGTACAGACCTCTTCTACGGAAAGTAATGTTCACTTCAGTAAAGCCTCCCAACGGTTTACCGCCTCAACGTGGTTGGGAGGTGTTCCTGAGTGTCGGACTGCGATGTACAACGGGGAATTCATCCCTCCGGCAGAGTCCCCAAGATGAGAAGGAGTCCGGCGTTTCCATCAGGAAGCGCAGCTAAGAGTAAACTAATACCACCACTGTGCTGGTATCGAGGTCGCATGGTAGCAAATCCTCTTATCCACAAGAAGTGCGACTGTGAAAACCTGGGGTAGACTTTGGCCAGGCTGACCTCGAAATTCCAGGAGACCACAATGGCTTAACCGGCAAATTTCCTGAAACTGGAGATTATGCTGACGCCCGCACAACCAGTGAAGGCGGCGCATTCAAGTATCCACGTAAAACAATTAGGCGGAAGTCGTTCTGTTGTCAGGTGGAGAAAACGGTGCTGTTAAATTGTGGAGGCGAAATGGAATGCTTCGCTCAGTTATCGCAAAGATGCCCAATCCTGTTTATTGGTTAATCATTGAAAAAAACTTGTCCTCTCTTTTGTTCGACCTGGGGCAGCGAAAATAAAATTTTTCACCTTCTGCTTCTTCTGCTAACCCTGGGGTAGGCGACAGTCTTCTTAATATCTAATCACTTCACCCTGCGCAAGTTTTTATTCACTTTTCCTTTCGTTCTTTATGATTACTTTCCTCCTAATTGGGCACTTTTCATAGTTAGACTCTGTGAATAATGCGGTGATGCTACTTTTCCAAAACTTTAGTAAATTCTGTCATTTCACATCTACTGGATTCGCCATGCATATTTATTCTTCCTTCATGTTCAACAAGAAGCTCGAAGATGGCTTGCATTGCGGTGTCATTCGACACGTTGGTGTACAGTGCGGTAACGTCGAAAGACTCCATCACGTACGCGTTATTAGGAGACGCGTTACGTAGACGTTCTAGGAACATTTGGGTGCTTGTGAGGTGAACTGGAATGTGGTTAAGCAACTGGGTAAGTATCAGGCTTAAAAACCAGGTTATTCTATCCGTTGACCCGTCTACACAGCTGATGATCGGTCTAACCTTAAATAATGAAGGATTGGTTGACGCATGATCATCAGGTGATACCAACTTATGTGTTTTAATAAGTAGGTATAGGACGGGTCATGTTGGTCTATCGATTTTATTTAAAGTGCGAAATAACCGGTGATTTTAAACCTGCAGCCTTTGCCACACTGACCCATTGATTGTTTAGTTTTCGATATTGACTTTTATATTCCTTTTCAGAGCATGGGCGAAAGAGGGTAGCATCACTAAGATGTTCCTCTGTTATCTCAACATCCAGCTGGCGAGAAATAACTACGAGCTCTCCCACTTAACACTATCATTATCCCTTATCTCCCCTATCTTATTGTTTTCGAGTTTATTAATTCTCTAATTTCTCGCATACCACATTTTTGTGCGGCTTTTGGGCTTTTCTGTGCTTAGCTGGGGTTCCTGATGGAAACGCCGAACTTCTTCTCAGCTTGGAAGACCCTGTCGAGGTGATGAACCCCTCTGTACATTGCAGCTCGACACCCAGGAACACCTCCCAGCCACAATGAGGCAGTAAACCGGTGGGAGGGACTAAATATACAAATCATAATAAATACAAAACCCACAAAGACCAGCGACTTTCCCTTGTGAAAACATAGAGATGTCTTAAAAGAATTTTATTCGACCGGACATCAATGCCATCCATCGAGAAGCCGAAATCGTCAAGTAGCAGCCGAAGCGAAACGTAAATCTGAAGAACGTACTGGATCATTAATGCTGGACAACGAAATGAATAAAAGCAGTACTGGAAACAGAATATGTGAAGACAGCTTACACGAACAGAAAATGGATAATAGATAAATAAATAAACAGGTAAATAGACTGGCCATCTAGTCTGTTTCGTCTAACAATGACGACACAAAGCACATTACTACAAAGTATTCTCCTCTATCACCTTTTCCTGAGTTCCTAATTAATGTGGTTCGATGTCTGCTATCGTGCTATAGAGCTCCGCTCTTTATAGCGACTACTAACGACGTTTCTACCTGTTCACCTACTCGGTTCATCTTCAGCATTATTCTTTTCACTCTATTAGGCACGATAATAGGAGCAAGTGGGTAATGGAGCCTTTCAAGTGAGATAGATGCAGTCATAGAAGCCCCTGATAGTCAGGGGGTCCCTACTCGGCTGGTCAAATCCTTTTCGAGCGGCCGGTTAACTAGTCATGGCAAATTCTTTTTCTTTCCGTGTTTTACTATCGCTTCTCTCCAGACATTTTCCGCGGGACAACATACTTATATTTATACATATATATATATATAAATAAATAGACATGCATATTTATTTATAAGTATGTAGGTAATTAGTTGAGCTTCTGCGTCGTCAACTACTCACATACAGAAAGAGCGCGGTGGAGCGCCGTGCACAGTACACGTGATGATCGCCATCACTACCACTGTGCTATGCGCCCTGGGAACAAAGTTTCAATTTTTAAAATCTCTAACGTAAGCGCGACTGCTTGAGAGGACAGTGGTAGACAGGTGGACGACAGCGCGTTCTCTTAACAAACGAAATTCTGCTTGTTCATTCCCTCTAATGTTTGAAATACGAGCTTAATCTAAACAGAAAGGAAAATATGTTCCATGGAATACAGAGATCCAGGATTTCAACCTAACCAAAGAAGAAGATTTGCACCAAACCGGTAGAGACCAACAGATTCTAATGTCCTACTTGAACTGATGAATGAGAATGAAAATAGAAGCGAAGTTCGTCATGCGTCGAGATATGTGCTTTATAGACAAGGCTGCTCTCCACAAGAGGTGCAGCAAACGCGACCCAATCGAGACAGATGACAGACGTGGTTTTCGCGCGCTGTTTCATTGCGCGCGTGGTGATTGAATTTCGATTGGGCTGCTGATGTTTTCCGTCGGGTGATCATCTGTGGATTTCTGCTCAGCCGTGCTTCATATGTTCTTCTTCATTATTCTGTTTGTGCAGTGTGTTGTTCTCTCGGACTAAACTTGTTTATTTTCTCAAATTAAGTGCTGTCACAGTAGCGGTCAGTATTCATCACTGTGTTGTAGAGGTTCGTAAGTCTTTGCTTCTCATTAAGATAACCGAAACAGTAGATCA
>UYYA01005492.1:0-19729 GCA_900624975.1 Angiostrongylus costaricensis | reverse complement strand
GAGCGATGCCCCCACCTGAAACACTTGGCCAAAAGAAAGTCCCGTTTATGTTGCCTTTTATAAGCCATGAAGTAAGCGTAGCTATAAAACGATGCTTAAGAAGGGTAGGCCTAGAGGAATCGGTAGCGATAGTTGAAATATCACCGGCTACTCTACGTCGTCAATTAGTTCTCAACCGCCTGTATAACCGTCTGTGTGAAACAACAAATTGCGTAATTTGCCCTTACGGCACGGATGGTGATTGCATGAGTTCAGGTACGATATACCTCATCTCTTGTAACAGTTGCGGAGATGAATATATTGGCGAAACGGGCAGACCTTTGTGTATCCGTATAAAAGAACACCTAGATGGCAAAAGAAAACTAAGACAAAGCACCCCACTAGGCACGCATAGGATACAAAAGCATAGCGGAGACGATTTTGAAGTAAAAGTCAATATCCTTGCACAGGAGTCCAAAACACCAGCGCGAAAACTCCTTGAGGCTTTTTGGATAAATGCCAAATACCCTATAATGAATAGCAGGGATGAATGCCCGGAGGTCATGCGTGACCTGATCCCGTATGTGCGCATCGATTTTTGATGTGGGATGGTGCAGTCGTCAACCACATGCGACTATAATCAGCTGTTCTAAACTTCCTCATTGGAAGTCACGAAAAAAGCGGTGGGTTTTTTCGAGAAGTTGTTGATCATGTAATTACCGAAGAGTTTTTCGTCTTTTTGTGTCGTTGAAGCGTTTTGCCTAGTAAACTGTATATCAGCATACCCTTCCAGGCTCTGAAGAAGGCGATACTGCCGAAACGTCAGCTAGCGTTGTATTGTATTGTGTTTTTTTTATGGAAGTAAATATATACTGTTTAAAAACGTCGCGATTGCTGAACAAGAAAACGACACTAAACTGAGATTTCAATCACATTGAACACAGAATGGCTTGATCGCATACTCACCGCCTTCTATGAGTCTTCCACTGAATGTGTCGGGTGGAAATCAATTGTACAGAATTTACATGGAACTGCGTACTGCGCAGCCCAACAGCGCGCACGTGATGGAGACCTTCGACGTTACCGCCCTTTATACAAACGTGTGGAATGATTCCGCTATGCAAGCCATATTCGAACTCTTTATACAGCACTAAGGAAAAATAAACATGTATGGCTTCAAGATAGAGCAATTGATGGCACTCTTAAAAGAATGCCAGAATGCTCAATCTTCAAATGGGCCGGAAAGTACTACGCCTATATAAGAGTGTTGGCAGTGGGACAGCGACTGGAACCAAGTCTTGTCATTGCGTGCACGTCTAAGATGGAAGCACCAGTGACCGATCTTGGGCCGTTACTCTTCTGTAGATATATAGATGACTGTTTTGTCCTTTACTCAACACAAGAGGAAATGGACAAATGTTTCGAGTTGTTGAACGAACAGCCAGTGTATATCAAGTTCACCCAAGAAAAACCGAAAGAAAACTGGCTTTCATTCTTGAACATCTAAATTACCCTGTCAGAAAACGGCTACATTTCGAAGTGGTACTGAAACCCAAGCAGTAAAAACATCTTGGATGATTACCTCTTCTCTCACCCCTCTCACACGGAAAGGGCGCTTGTAAGAAACATGTTTCGAACAGCCACCAGCGTGTGTACAGGTAAAGAGCAGAAAGAAGAATTCTCGATGCTCGAGCGCCCAAGTGGCCATTTCAAATAGCTACGAAACTGTAGCTCCTCGGTACAGGTATAGAGGTAAGGCCAAGCCCCCAAATGATAACTCTAGCGATATTAATGTCCCGTTCATCCTGCCCTTCATCTCAAACGAACTAACTGTAAGAGACGGTGATTGCATGAGTTCGGCTTCAGTTTATCTGATCTCTTGTAAAATGTGCAGAGACGAATACATTGGCGAAACGGCTAGGCTACTCTGCTTCGTATAAAAGAACACCTAGCCGGTAAACGTAAACCAAATACCCCACTAGGCACGCATAGGACCCAGAGAAATAACGGGGAGGACTTTGAAGTACATGTCACGATCCTCGCACAGGAATGAGAACACAAGCGCGCAAAATTATCGAGGTGTTCTGGATTAATTCCAAAAATCCGAAAATGAACCGCAGAGAGGAATACCTCATAATCACGCGTGATATTTGGCAGTATTTAAGACTGTTGCTTTGATGTTAGAGGCACATTACGCTTCCATGTAAACACCGTGTGGTTGGTCCCCACGTGATATATTCAGTGGAAGACTCATAGAAAGCGGTGAGTATGCGATGAAGTTATTCTGTGTTCAATGTGATTGAAATCTTGGTTTAGTGTTTTCTCTGCTTGGTTATGGAGGTGTTTGGCCAGGTAGATTGATGTCAATTTGACCTGTCCCGTAATTTGACCTGTGTTAGGCAGTCACTCAATAGTTTTCCAAGCTTAAAATGCAAGCAAAAAGAAAATTGTGAACGTGATGGCCGATGGATCTCCCTGGAGACTTTAGTCCCAATAATTGCATAGAGTCGCCGAAGAGAGTATTCATCCAGCGTGACTAGACGGGAGGCTCAATAATTAGAAAAATCTTCCTCACGTACGGGCATCCCGAAACCGATTTTAGTGCTATGCGTAAAAATGAATACTAGCGAAGTGATTTTTGATCGTTTTAATGGATGAGGGAAAGTACGGAGTCTCAATGCAATGTTAATTTTTGTGGACTTCATCCATAACCCCCTTTTTCCCCTTCAATGGATTCCCGCTTCATCGTGGCTGCTCTACTTCCTGGTGATCAAAGTTTCCATGTACATTTGGGTTCGTACTGCCGATAAAGTTATCTAAGTTCAAATTTGGTATTTCCGTACGGAGACTCAGCCAAGAGTAAACTATAGCACGATAGAGCCCCATGAGCTGTCTGTGGTTGCCTTATCGCCAGAAACAATTTTCAAAAAGTAGTTTACATTGAGGTGGTGATGCTCTTTGTGTCCTTTGGATGAGCGGATCCAAGTGACTAACTTTGGCATACGATCGGAACTAACGAAATCTCTGTTGATGCACGATACAATTAGTTAGCTGATGATTGATGGACAAAAGAGTAACGCCAGTGAAAAACAATTTATAAATGAACCATATTTAAAACAACCTGAATATGACGTGTGTCAAAGACGAGAGCTGTCTTCATAAAAGATTACAGCGATTACAGTATTATTTATGTCTTCAATCTACTTCTCGGAATGCTTAAGAAGGAAGCCAAGAATTCCTAAATCGTTATAGCTTTGGCTTCTGCAGTATGAAAAACAAATCTTCAACTATGAGACATATTAGAGTCGTTATAAAGTGTCACAAAATGCCAACAGTAAAAAAATGAAAAAAAAAGAAAGTGAAAGGAAGTGTCAAAATTGGAAGAGAAAAAAAGAGAAAGTAAGAAAGAAGCAAAAAGACACAGGAGAAGATAGGGAAAAAGAGACGAAGAACTCATCCAACTATAAACAGTGCAGGACAACAAAACTAATTTTGATCCAAAAAGTGGTGATAAACTCAAATGAGCGGTATGAAATAACTGACAAAGGAAAAATACCAAACAGTGAAAACAGCCCGAAAAAACTCGATGTCGATGTCAAAAATGGGTCAGATAATGTTATTTACCAAATAATCTGGTAGGGATGTTGTATTTGTTCTTTTAAAACAGTGGTTTAGAAAAAGACATGCCGACACTTTATTCGAATATAGAAATCGGTATTCGAATCCGGAATTCGATACTTGGATGACGAGTATTTGACTGGAGAATAGTTCAGCTAACATATTCCGACTTCCTTATGAGGTAAAGTTTCTATCAGTCACGATGAAATCATTATTCGAGTACTGTTGATTAAGTTAAAACACTCAAACATTTGTATTTCTTTTGTTCATTAAAAATACCAACGTTTGCCTTCAGTATGTAAACGTTTTGAGAAAAAGCAGCGCGTGTGGCGCATTGATTGGAGTCGTCCTGCAATACACACATGGGATCGATCCTCACTCCGGTGGCTCACCAAGCCTTCCATCCCTCCGGGGTGGGTAAATTGGCACCAGACTTGTCTGGGAAGATAGCAGCACAGGCTCGATACATTGGTAGGCCACCGCGAGTTACTCTAAAGGCCAGATCTGTATTCAATCACCTCCAAGCATGGCGCATCTCTCAGGGATTGATCAACGCCGAGAGCTTTATCTTTCTTATTCTATAGGAATGTTTTCTTTACCACACTTTCCAAAACCAAGGTAATCAGACATTTTTAAATATTTAATTATGCTTGTGAGCCTCTACATCGTCCTTGGGCGGTCGGTTAGTTTTTCATTCCTACTTTCGTTTCTGATTTCGGTTTTAACATCCCTCCGAATCAACTAGTAGGAAGACCGAGCGAAAGATTCGTCGCCGGAAACACAGCCTCCTCTGATCCACATCGTGGTGAAGACCTGGATACGCCCCTGCAAGGTTACGTCAGGACTCCAGGGAGGATCAAGTTGCACGACCAGCAATAGGCCAGGCTCAGTACCCCGCACACTGGGTGCTCCCGTCTATGACGTCAGACGGTGAGACGATCGATGAGAGGCCAGAAAATCTCGGGTTACGCAGGACGTCATTGGAACCGGATCTGACGAACACACGCACGACACGTCATGGAGATTGTTTCTTACCATGCATGTATAATGCCAGAACAGTCTCCACAGATGCCGTTCTTCACGCCCTTCTTGTAGCCGCAAATGGCATTAAATTTCATGTGATCGCACTACAAGAAAGAGAAATCAAGAAGACCGACATACGCTAACTAAACAACAGGATCCTTGTGATCCGTGGAGAAAAGGTCCCGTCACGAAATGTCGGCGGCGTAGGCTTTGTCATCCACCCGTCCATTGTCCACCTCGTCGACTCATACGTGATCCTTTTCCCTCGCATAGCCATCCTCCTTCTTCAGCTGTCGCGTCACAAGATGATTACTATCATTAACTGCTACTCACCGACTGACGCAGCTGATGAGAACGAATTAAATGCGTTCTATTATCAGTTGGAGGAAGTTATCCGCAATCATAAGGTATTTCATAAATTTGTTGTCGGAGACTTCACCGCCAGAATAGGAAAGGCAAACGAGAGCGAATACAGGATTGGAAATTTGGATTAGGATTTTGGATTAGGAGAAGGAAACGAGAATGGGAACCGTCTCGCAGAACTCCTGTCCGCTGCACCTCTCTTCCATGGAAACTCGTTTTTCCAGAAGAAACCCGCCGCTGGACAAGGAAGTTTCCCACCGGCATGACTCATGCGGAGATCGACCATATCCTGACAAACAGAAGATGGTGCCAACTTGACACATCGGTAGTCTGGTCATTTTGTATTGGCTCCGATCACCGCCTTCTTCGCGCAAAGATTCGATTCAGCCGCAAGTTGGAAAAGAACTCTCTTCATCGACTACGAGGGGAAAGTTTAGCTGTATACGACGAGAACATTTTGAACGAAGACCTGTCCAAACGTGATTGGCAGATTAAAGAAGACCTGATCAAAGACTACGAGCTGCTTGTCGAAGGACTGAAAAGCTGTGCCGAATTCACCTCAGTTCCTCAAGCAAGAAGATCGGATCGCATCTTCATCACTACTAAGGAGTTGCTCGAAAAGAGAAGGAAACTAAAGCTTGATCCTACTGCAATACTATTAACATGGCTAATAATAAATGCCAGATGGAGAAGAGCTTTGTAAGAAGACTTACATCGGTACAGGCAGAGGAAACTACTAGAAGCAGCAGAGAAAAGCAGTCTGAAAAGATGCCGTCGAGACTTGTCTGAGTATAATGTTCCGCTGTCAGCCCTGATGAACAAAATGGGATCGTCAAAAAATCCCACCATGATGTGGAATTAGTAAAGGAAACGTTCTACACCAACCTTTTCCGTTCTACAATAGCCGTCCCGGTCACTAATATCTCCGCTGGAGAAAAACCACCTGGGATTCTTCCTTCGGAGGCTCGAGTTACGATAGAAAACATTAAAAAAGCACAGCTCCAGGACCCGATAATATTACCGCCGATTTCCTTAGAGCTGGAAGAAACAATTTATACGTAATTCAATGTTTTTCATCAATAAGCAGACACGAGGTTGTTAATATAGAATTTATTAGAACACAATTGCTGACGTTTCGGCGGTTTCGCCTTCTTCAGAGCCTGGAAAGGTCAAATTGAGATGTGATCTACTCAGCCAAACACTTTCACAACCCTAGCAGATAAAACTTGACAATTCGATTTGCATTCGCATAAGAAACAGCTTCATTCAAACACCTACCGTTTATTTGTTGTAAGTATTTAAGTTAGTTGGTGGATAGCCGCACAGAGTAATACATGGTCGATAACTGTGTCCATGTCAGGTCATTGGATCAGCCTGAGGTATGGCGCCAGGTCACGCGTGATGACAAGTCACTCCTCCTTGCGGTTCATTTTTGAATTTTTGGCCGCGCTGATGTTTTTGATTCCTGCGTAAGGATAGGGACTCCTACTTCAAAATCTTCTCCGTTGTGTTCTTGCATCCTATGCGCGCCTAGTGGAGTATTTTGTTTTAGTTTAGATTTACCGACTAGGTGTTCTTTTATGCGGACGCAGAGCGGTCTACCCGTTTCGCCAATGTATTCGTGCCCGCACGCTTTACAAGAGATCAGATAGACTGTACCCGAACTCATGCAATCACCGTCTCTACCATTTGGGCAAATTATGCAGTTTTTTGTTGTACATAGACGGTCGTACAGGCGGTTGCGAACTAGCTGGCGTCTTAGAGTGTCCGGTGGTATTTCTATCACTCTTACGGAATTCTCTAGACCGGCCCTTATTAAGCAGCGTTTTATAGCTGCACTTATTTCGTTTGAAATAAAGGGCAACAGGAACGGAGCCTTGTTTTCGCTAGAATTATCGCTCTGGGGCGTGGGATTTCCTCGGTGCCTATCCTGAGAAGCTACAGTTTCGTAACCATTTGAAATGGCTATTTGCCGCGCCAGTTTCGAGGATTCTTCCCTCTGCTCTCTACCTGTGCACACGCTAGCGGCGGTTCGAAACATATTTCTTATAAGCGCTCTTTTAGTGTGTGAGGGGTGAGAGGAGCGGTAGTGAACCACTATGTTCTTACTGCTTGGCTTTCGATACCATTTTGTGTTGTAGCCGTTCTCGGATAGGTTAATTTGAAGGTTTAGAAAAGGAAGCCAGTTTTCTTTCGGTTTCTCACGGGTGAATTTTATGTACTCTGACTGTTCATTCAATAACTTAAAGCATTTGTCCATCTCCTCTTGTGTGGAGCAGATGACAAAACAATCATCTATATACCTACAGTAGAGTAATGGCGTGAGATCGATTACTGGTGCTTCCACTTTAGACATAAAGGCAACGGCAAGGGTTGGTGCTAGTCGCTGTCCCATTGCCAACCCTCTAATTTGCGCGTAATATTTCCCGGACCATCTGAAGATCGAGCAGTTTAAACAGACCTTCAGGAGGACCATAAGCTGCTGAATCGAAAAGCCATACATGTTAATTGCTCCTTCGTGTTTCTCAAGAAGCTCACGGATGGCTTGCATTGCGGAGTCGTTCGACACGTTAGTGTAAAGAGCGGTAACGTCGAACGACTCCATAACGTACGCGCTTTTGGGACGTGCGTTACGCAGACGGTCTAGGAACATTTGGGTGTTCGTTAGATGGGCTGGTATGTGCCTAAGCAACTGGTTGAGGATTAGGTTTATAAACCAAGCAATTCTATCTGTAGGCCCGTCTACACAACTGATGATGGGTCTCAGTTTAAAAGTGGAGGGGTCGGTAGACGCCAGATCATCAGCGCGTATTAACTTATGGGTCTTGATAAGTAAGTATAGGACGCGACATGTCGGCACTTCGATCTTTAGATGCGAAATGTCTGCTGGTTTTAAACCTGCTGCGTCCACCAACTAACTTAAATACTTACAACAAATAAACGGTAGGTGTTTGAATGAAGCTGTTTCTTATGCGAATGCAAATCGAATTGTCAAGTTTTATCTGCTAGGGTTGTGAAAGTGTTTGGCTGTGTAGATCACATCTCAATTTGACCTTTCCAGGCTCTGAAGAAGGCGAAACCGCCGAAACGTCAGCAATTGTGTTCTTATAAATTCTATATTAACAACCTCGTGTCTGCTTATTGATGAAAAACATTGAATTATCAATTAATGCCGAGGTTAACAGAAAGTCGGTCTTGGGAATTTATACGTACTTCTCGCAAATCATATGACAGGCTACCCTCAAAAGGAGGAAATCCCAGACCAGTGGAGACGTCGCGAACGGTTATCCTGCCCAAGAAAGGAGACCGAAGCGGTCTCCATAGCTCAACGAAGCGGGAAAAAAGATGAGACACGTATAGATCGAAAGAAGACCCAGTTCAGCAAAAGCCCTTGGTGAAAATGAACTGGGTGGCCTTTTGATTGCAGAGACCACCTTGTACGTATACCTTGGCTGATCAATGAATATGGAAAACAACATGAAGGAGGGACTTGACAGAAGAAGGAGAATAGCTTGGGCCGCATTCGGGCCTCTGAAAGATGCCACCGACCAACTGAAGGACCCGAAAATCTGCCCTCATCTCTTCGATTCTACGGTCCTCCCAGAGCTCTCTTATGCTGCAGAGACGTGGAATGATACTTCAACCACGTCAAGAATACTTTGCACTACTCACAGAGCGATGTCTTCTGAAATATAACCGGCACTATCAATATCTGGCCTGAATGCATAGCTCTGACCTTCGAAATCTGTCACATCTTTGAGATCCAGGAGAATATACATCGATAGCGAAACACAGATAGGCGGGTGACATAATGAGAAGAACAGATGACAGATGGACGAAAAGAACAGCAGAGTGGACTCCAAGAGAATGCAAACGTCCCCTAAGGCGACCACCTACACGTTGGGTGGACGTGCTCGTAAACAAAGTTAATTACCTGTATCCGCAGCTGCTGTTGTTTTACAGGTCACGGTACGAGATTCGCACGCGATACCATGCTCGAACAAGACCACCACCATGGATTACGATGGCGAGAGAAAGAAACGAATGGCGAATGCGTTACTCCCCGGAAAGGACAATAGCGCGTTCCTTCCCCACCGCATACACCTGCGGTCCGGAGTTTTGCAAATATCTCAGCATCATTGAAGTTATATTTCGCAATATACCCCGCCATTAAAAAGAGTAGGCAGTAAATAAAACGGTTAAGAAGCCAATAATGTTTGACGTTTCAAGCAGTTAGGTACAGTCCATAGCAGCCCAGGATCAACAATCCAGATCGGCCGCGGTTGCATACGCACGCGGCTCCCGCATCCTATATAAGCATAATCCGCTTCTGACAACATCATCCTCAGTCATCCCTCAGTAATTCTTAGCCATTCTTACTCATTATCATTCATTCTCAGTCATCCGCAGATTAATGTATCTCGTTTCTTAGATAGTCTACGGTGCGCTAGCAGTAACGGCGGGTGTTTCCATGTGTTCTGCTTCCAACGTCATCCGTTGCATGTACCATTTCTCCCACAACGTACGTCATGCGTACAAAAGCGCTGACCGGCCAACTTATGCTGTCTGTTTGTTAAGCCGCTATACCAGGCTTGTCATTTCTTAGTCGTTATCTTTCTGGCCCATAATATCTCTTAGGCAGCGGTGGCACCCATCGATGCTCAAACTTCACGCTGCAGACGTATCGTTCGTTATCCACGACCAGCCGCCTGATTGCGTTCTGTAGATGACTCATCAATCGTTGCCCATAGCACCATCGATGCTCATGCAACTTACTGTCATCGATCATTCTAAAGTAAACCGCACCGCTACAATGATGATCGTCAGCTCAGCCGAATACATGGCCCGTCTGCATACCTCTCCGCCCTCGGCATATTGTCTCCCTCAGTTGCCGCACCGGTGGCGGATAGCGCGTGCGCGACACCGCCCAAAGCTAACAAGCCGCAACTTTTATGTTGTTATTATTGCTATTATTATTGTATTAGTGATGTAATAATGTTCTAATGCCATTGTCTCGTCTCACTTCAATATTAGCCATAGCACCTCATAATTTCAGCTTGCCTGATTCTTATGCCAATACTTTTTTATCGTTACTGTTGTGTTATAAATGTTGCATTTGTGTGTATAGAGGTTTAATTACCCACTTCTGAGGCTGGTCGATCACTACAACGTCTAAAATACCCGCACGGTAAACTCAACTGCACGTTGCCTCTCCAACTCAAGAAGACTCGCACGTCGTCTTCGCACAACTAACTCTCCCTTTCTTCATTACATGCACGGCGCCCCTGCTGCGCCACACGCGCCACCTTTTCATTCGTAGCATCGCATAATTTGTAGAATGCATATTTGGCTTGAACAGCGATTTGCAGTGTACTTCCGATGTATCAGATCAGTACTTCAATCCTACGAGATTAGCCTGATCCGGAATTGCCAACCCCTGAGGGATGGACAACTTGATTTCCCTTGGACGATAGATCGAACCAACGACTTTGTGTGCATCGCAAACCGACACTAACTACTGTGTTAACCGCGCCTGTCTGTCGACGATGTCTACTTTAAAAAGAAGCACGTGTATCTAAAAGCAGTTGATTTTCCATCTATCTTTTTCATTTTGCACGGCTCTGTGTCACGTGCTGCGCAAATAACAACACTTGTAACCGAGTCTTTTCCTTATATCCACCATTCATGAGAGACTTCAAACGGCGTGTGTTCACCTGAGGCTCAACGATTTTTGGTTGGTGAATTTTGTCAAACACAATCGTCAACTTTTTTAATTGGAGGAAACGAACTAAAAGCATAAAAGTCAGGTTGCATCTCCGTCTGCGAAAGGATGGAGATGCTTGGTTAGTCCTTGCCGAGGTCTACTCTGGACCTTGCTCGTATTGAACAGCATCACTGTCACTACACCATCCACATCCCTTTTACGCCTTGAAAGAAGAAGAACCCACCTTCTGAAGGGTACAAACTGATCTTTTATGGACGATAGTTCCGGTTTTTGATGATTTCTGGCACTTCTCCACCGACGATCGTTATGCCGAGGAATTATTGATCTTTGTTAACCTTTTATTTACTGCCTATCACAATTTTCACAGCAAGATATTGTGTGAAATACAATAACAATGATACTGAAAAATTTGCAAAACTCTGCGCCGCAGGTATCTGCGGGTGAGGATCGAACACAGTATTAACATTTCCAAGGGCTAACGTATTCACCACAACACAATGCCGGTCCTTTGTCTCACCTTTCTCGTAGCCAGTTTTCTATCTCAATCCCTTTGACGGGTGATTGCTGATGGACTGTTAAATAGAAAACTGGTTGACAGAAAGGCGAAACGACGGACTTGAATGGTGTGGTAGACACGTTAGACTATGGAAAGGGTTATAGTGCAATCGATCTGCACTGCAGACACCTCAAGTTCGGAGTTTTGCAAATATCTCAGCATCATTGTGGTTATTGTTCCTTGCTTTTATAAACCAATAACACTTTAAGTTTCAGCTCAGAGCTTCTAGACGTCCAAAAAAGGGAATTACGAATTTGAAGCAATAAATGAGTTCCCAGGATCGACTTTCTCTTAACCTCGGCATTGGAATATGAATGTGTCGTTTTCTTGTTCAGCAATCGCGAGGTTTTTAAACAGCATACATTTACTTCCATAAAAACACAATACAATACAACGCTAGCTGACGTTTCGGCAGTATCGCCTTCTTCAGAGCCGCTTTTTCGTGACTTCCAATGAGGAAGTTTAGAACAGTTGATTAGAGTCGCATGTGGTTGACGACTGCCTTCCTCATTGGAAGTCACGAAAAAGCGGCTCTGAAGAAGGCGATACTGCCGAAACGTCAGCTAGCGTTGTATTGTATTGTGTTTTTATGGAAGTAAATGTATGCTGTTTAAAAACCTCGCGATTGGTGAACAAGAAAACGACACATTCAATAAATGAGTGTTTTCTACAGAAATGAAAAGAATGAGAACACATATCNCTTCCTCATTGGAAGTCACGAAAAAGCGGCTCTGAAGAAGGCGATACTGCCGAAACGTCAGCTAGCGTTGTATTGTATTGTGTTTTTATGGAAGTAAATGTATGCTGTTTAAAAACCTCGCGATTGGTGAACAAGAAAACGACACATTCAATAAATGAGTGTTTTCTACAGAAATGAAAAGAATGAGAACACATATCGCCTCTAAGGAAATAAGAACGAGGAACTAACAAAGTCTGAAGAATTGACGAGTAATGTAACAAATGAACAAAAACAACTGAAAAGTCGGTTAATATAAGTAAAGTCGAACTGATTGCATCACTACCACAGGTTACGGTCTAAAGAGGTTGAAGGCACCGGAACGATAGCCGGATAACGTCCTCTTAAAATCAACTTGGTGTTAGCTTATCAGTAAAAGGATGTACATTGATGTTTCACACAGAGGTTAAATGAAAGTCGGTTTGAAAAATAATCATTTCGTGTGACGACTTATTGAAACCAATACATAAGTGCCAGAAGAACAATAGTATAAATATCTTTTGAAGACTTCCTAATCATTCACGGTGAGAAGAAGTAGCCAATAACGCTGTGACCCAGTCTTGGAAGCAAATGCAGGATTATGACCGTCACTCAACCACACCACCATTGCAAGCAGTGTCGTGCTTATAGGCGCGTTCATGCGTTAATGCTATCGCGAAAGCAGTGAGCACTAATGAGAAGCAAACCCAATGCACGATTTAGTTGGGTGAACTTAGAAAGCTCTCGGCGTTGATCAATCCCTGAGGAATGCGCCATGCATTCGACTTCATTAAGCATCGTTTAGAGGTGACTGAATGAATATCTGGCCTTTACAATGACTCGAGGTGGTCTACCGATGTGTCAGGTCAGTGCTACTATCCTCCCAGAGAAGTTTGGTACCAATCTGTCGATTTCGAAGGGATGGAAGACTTGGTGGGCCAATGGCGCTAGATTGATCCTATGTGTATTACAGGGCGCCTTTAACAACTGCGCTACATGCGCCCGCCATTCAGTTGGTTAGCCCGAAAATCTAGTGGATTAACTAATTACATAAAAAGATAAAGGATAAATTCGAGTCCGACCAGTCCTTTAACAATGTGACATGGGTTTGATTCCATTCGTAGAATGGTAGAGATGATTGAATGAATATTTTGCGCGAACAATGACTTGCCAGAACTATCAACTTATCAAACTAGTATTTTTATCTTATTAAACAAGTTTGGCACTGATTTTCGGAAACCGGAGGAATAGTAGATTTGGTTAGACTCGATTGCGAGATCGAACCACCGACTATATGTGTACTGCGAGGCACATCTGATCTTCATTTGCGTACCTCAAAAAAATAGTACCCAACATTCAAGTGATTCCGATCGAAAATAATTCAGCTTTTAAGCATTATGTCCCACGGATCTTCCTCATATGAGGGACCTCGAGCCGATTCGTCGCGAGCTACGTGGCGCGTCCTCATGTGACAGATAGTGGGTTAATCGTGGACGAAAAGCGACCTTTGCTTCCCTGAGACGCAGGTGCATCCAGGAGATGGACTCCCTGTTTCTGCTGCGCTGATTTGGCACACACTTTCTGTATATGCTAGGCGTATTCATGGATGCGTGTTTGGTTGCATCCTTGCTTATGCGGATTGTATTCTACGAGTCAATTCGGCCGAAAGCCTGCAATCAAGTGACTAGGAAGAATATGGGAGACGGTTGGGAGTCGACTCCAACAAATAAGCTCCATGTCCACTCTGGGAGAACCTGGAAAGCTACCCGTGAGTATACCCAGCCCCCACGATTAGGGCCCAATCGCACGAGCTGCAGGCAACTGCGAACTAACGTCCGAACTTGCAAAACAATGCAGACAAGCGATAAAAGATCTTAAAGAGCGAAGAGCAGCAGAAATGGTCGAAGGTGCACACGCTGGAAAAAGCATTCGCGACGCCCACCGAACCTTCGTCAATTACAAGACCAAAACGATTGCACTCCGACGCTCAGTTGGAGCAGTTATAGCGTACAGAAAGGCAATGGAAAAAATCATTCACGAATAGTACCCAGATCGCTTCGATAGCCACGTCCGCCTTCCGTCATATGATATAAAGGAGGATGGATATGTTGTACCACCGGTTCTCCCTTCCGAAATCCGACATGCCATTTTGTCAGTGAAAAATCGAACAGCACCAGGTCCGGACAGGATAAGATCTGAACACCTGAAGAACCTTCCACCAGTCCTCGTAAACACACTGGCTCGGTTCTTCACACTTTACCTATCTTAATGCAAACTCGCTACTCAGTGGAAGACCAGCAAGGCCGTATTATTGTTCAAGAAAGGTGACCTACACGATATCGGCAACTTTCGCCTAATCTGCTTGCTGTCTGTCGCCTATAAACTTTTTACTCGAGTCATCCTAAACAGGATTGACAGAACACTGGACGAAGGACAGCCATGTGAGCAAGCAGGGTTTCGAAAAGGATTTAGTAAGAAGGACCACATCCACACGATAACAGGACTCATGGAAGTATCGCGAGAGTACAAAGGACCGCTCTATCTCCCTTTCATCGATTTACAGAAGGCCTTTGATTCAACTGAGATTCTTCGTGAGCCGTACAAAAACTTCACAACCAAGATATCACTATTCCACAACGATATTAACATTGACGTCAAAAGAGGAGTTAGGCAAGGCGATACCATCTCGCCAAAATTATTTACCGCTACCCTCCAAAACGTCATGCGAACATTGGAATGGGGTAATACGGAAGTGAAAATCGATGGTGGGCAATTACATCATCTTCGCTTTGCTGATGACATCGTCCTTATAACAACAAACATTAGCCAAGCGGAACGAAGGCTTGCCGACTTTGATAAAGCCTATGGAAAGATTGATCTTCCATAAATCTCACAAAAACGATGTTCATGAGGAGCAGATTGGTTTCGTACCCTCCTTCACGCTCAACGGAACGAATATCTCTGAATGCTCTAGTTATGTCTTTCTAGATCGGGAAATCAATATAATGAACGACTCAGCTCCAGAGCTGAGCAGAAGGAAACGAGCGGGCTGCGGAGCTTTCAAGCGCATCGAGGATGTAATGAAGAGGACAAAGAACACCCGACTCCGTCCTCACCTTTTCGACTCAACGGTACTTCCTGCCTTAACATATGCGTCAGAAACGTGGTCCTTGCGCAAGCAGAATGAAAGATCATTCAGCGTTATTGAACCCGCAGTCGAAGGGACGATGCTAGGAGTATCTCGTTTCACACAAGTAATGGATGGGATCCGAAGCTCCAACCTGCGTCAACGATCAAAAATCAAAGATGCCGTTCTGTACGCCAAACAGTCAAAGATAAGGTGGGCCGTTAGTGACTGGATTCCTCGAAATATTAAACGCACTGCAGTAAGACCACCGACCCGATAGTCAGACATCTTCACGAAAACCCTAGAAGAAAGGTATGATACTCAACGAGTACCTAGAGCGAGGAGAACTCACTGGGCTACTCTTGCACGCGAGAGGGGAAAATGGAAGATTTACTGGCACCCACTCGATTCACTCGACGATCAACGGGACTACAGATGATACAGATGAAGTGTTATATCGTAATATCTCAGCTAATAATGAACACTACTAAATGAAATAGAAGCCATTATAACTTGTATGCCTTTGCCAAGAACAGAAAATTTCGATTTGTTCAATTGCAGTGAAACCCGAAGGTTTTGAAGAGCATGCATCTTCATTTTTTTTAGCCGACGTCCATACATCCGAAAGCAAATCGATTGGATCGGCTGTTCGTTACGTAATGCCTACCCCAAAGCGTCGTTACCATTTGTCTTAGAAAAATCTAAAAAAACAAAAGATCTTCTATAGACTTCATATAACCCTCTAGAGCTCATAATGCCTCTTTTGTTTGAATATTTAAAAGCCTCATTTTTATCAAGAATTGTGCAGGTTACAATATATTCTTTCATCAAACTGCTGTGCTGCCAATTTAGTGGTATTTTTCCCTGAGATGCGGAAAAAACAGTGCCAGGTTGTATCCAGACATTGGCCCCAAGCCGTCGAGGCTTGTTATTGGATGTACGCGAATTATGTTGTCTAAAATTTCTTAATGGGTATTGGAGACTCTCAGAAATGGTTCATTCTCAGCAGGTTCTTGTCTGGAGCGAAGAAATCTTCTTCATTCTTTTTTTCATCGATCTCGGGCAAGAACGAGAACAAGCAAGTCGGAATGCATTCAACAGAAGACTAAAATGCTCCCTAACGCATCGCTGATGTTTGCTTTTTTTTTCGACTTATTTGAAAACTTGGGTATCACACAGATTAGAAACTAAGGCAACACTTTAGAAAAACTATACATGGCATTACAGCGATAGGAAAAAGTACCTTTTATAAGCAAATTCTGAAGTCCCCGTCTGGTCTATTTAAATGTCGAAATAAGAAAACATCAAGGGCTAGAGGAAAACTGTGAACGAGATTTGCGCTGTGAATGGAAGTGCTCTGCAATACACCGGACAAACAAGGCCTTCCGTCCTTTCGAGGTCGCCATAAATTGAAACAATAATGGTACGGGTGGATGAAAAGACTAACAAGATACATCAGTAGGTCCTTTCTAGTCACTCCGTCGATCAAATAGGCATTCAATCGCTGCTGTAATGTTATTAGTGGAGTCGAATGCATGGCGCACACCTTTGGAATTGATCAACGTCGAACACTTTAACTTTTACGAAAGTCCAGCTTCATCACGAAAACGTTAAATAAAGCTTAAATTTGCAAACGAACTAGAAATAAAAAACACTCGGCAGTAGAAGAAAACAGAACTAATGAAAACATCGACGTAAGAAAGGTAATCCCTAATTGGGAGTGGCCGTCTACTGAGACAAGGCATTTGGAGCGATGACAAGCGCGCTCCGCCCATCGCTCAATACGCTACTGCTGTGTGTGAAGACACTCACGAACAAACTGATTTTCCAACTAGCTTTAAAATTCGTTTCATGGCTAGCTTTCGTTGCTCAGAAACATATATGACGGAACTTTTGAACTGTGCTAACTTTTATGAAACTTAGACGTGAATGTCGCACTAAGAAGCGCCCGCAAAGGATGCAGTTGGGCCTTGACAGGATTTCTAAACGACTAATAAATTGTTGATCGTGACAAGGATTATTTCTCTGGGGCAGCCAGATAACCACTTTGGATCTTTTTTAAATATATATCGCAAATATCCACTGTTTTTCGTGGATCGTTAGGAGATCTCCCACATTACCAGGTTATTACCACAAAGCTATTATTTTCTAGCACAGGTTTACTCCTCGCTACTCTTTCCCAACGAAATGTTGAAATTCTCACTTTGAGAGGTCTTGCTCTAGCACGGAAACCTCTGCTTCACATTGCAGTTCGTTAATCAGAAATATCCTCCGCCACTATGAAGTGATTACGGAATCAAGTATCACTCATCAAACAATCTAGTATGCTATTTTCAAAATTAGAACAGTCATAGTATTCATAAGTAAATAATACATTAACATGGAGTTAATGGAACTAACCGAAATGTACAGTGGCGTATTCACCTCTTCCTGCAAAAGAGTCACTTAGTCCTATAGGGAACTGAGCATCACCGCTGGCAGGCTCAACTAAAAGTAAACCTGCACAAAAGAGGACTCGGTAAGCTGCTCTTTGTTGCTCTACTTTCCGTAACAGCCAAAACATAAGACGCTGTGGAAAAAGGGTGATGCTTTTGCTGAAAGGAAAAAGGAGGAGAAGTTCGATATTGACTAATCCTTTAGAGGTGTGTCATGCATCCAATTTCATCAAGCACCTTAGGTTTTGTTTAATGTAGGTTTAGTTTACACACTGACTTCCGGTGACCTATTGATCACCTGTATCACCTGTTGTCCTGTTGATCGTCGAGTGACTCGAGCCGGCCCTAGTAAATCTTCCATTTTTACATGTCGCGTGCAAGAATAGCCCAGTGGGTTCTGCTTGCTCTAGGGACTTGTCGAGCATCATATCCTTCTTCTAGGCTCTTCGTGAAGAACTCTGACCATCGTGTTGATGGTCTTCCTGTGGTGCGTTTGACATAGCGATAAATCCAGTGACTAACGGTTCTTGTCTATCGGTTGTCATTCATACGCATTACGTGTCCAGCCCATCTTATCTTCGACTGTTTGGTGTACAGAACGGCATCTTTGATTTTTGATCGTTGACGCAGATCGGAGCTTCGGATCCCATCCCTTACTTGTGTGGAACAGGACACTCCTAGCATCGTCCTTTTGATTACGGGTTCAATAAGGCTGAGTGATCTTTCATTCTGCTTACGCAGCGACCAGGTTTCTGACGCATAGGTTAACGCAGGAAGTACCGTTGAGTCGAAAAGGTGGGCACGAAGTCGGGTGTTCGTTGTTCTCTTTAGTACATCTTCGATATTCTTGAAAGCTCCCCAAGCCGCTCGTTTCCTTCTGCTCAGCTCTGGAGTTAAGCCGTTCATCATATTGATTTACCGACCTAGGTAAACGTAACTGGAGCACTCGGAGATATTCATTCCGTTGAGCGCGAATGGGGCATACGAAACCAATCCGTTCTTTATTAACATCGTTTTTGTGAGATTTCATCGAAGACCAATCTTTCCACAGGCTTTATCAAAGTCGGTAAGCATACGCTCCGCTTGACTAATATTTAGTGTTATAAAGACGATGTCATCAGCAAAGCGAAGATGGCGTAACTACCAACCATCGATTTTCACTCCCATATTATCCCATTCCAATGCTCGCATGACGTTCTCGAGGGTGGCGGTAAATAATTTTGGCAAAATGTCATCGCCTTACCAAAGTCCTCTCTTGACGTCATTGTTAATATCGTTGTAGAATGAGGATATCTTGCCTGCGAAGTCTTTTTATAGCTCACCAAGAATCTTTATATGCTAAGTGGGAAATGTCTAGGTGTACAGGACTTCCCTGACTACTACTCTTGCAACTGAGTTAAAAGCTTTTCTTAAATCGATGAAGGTAAAATAGAGCGGTCTTCTTTTCTCTCATATTAATTCAATGAGTCATTTTCTTCGTATTTTTGTTGAGCAAACGCGAGGTGTTACTATTCTTTGTTCACGATTAAGCTGACGTTTCGGCGAATTTCGCCTTCTTCAGAGCCTGGAAAGGTCAAGTTGATAGCAATCCACTCGGCCAGACGCCTCCGTAACCAAACAAAGAAACTCCAAACCAAGATTTCAATCACTTTGAACACAGATTTGCACACTCACCGCTTTCTATGAGGTGTCCACTAAGTATGTCACGTAGAGACCAACCGCACAGAAATCACGTGGAAGTATAATGTGCCCCTCATATCAGAAAAGCAGTTTTATATACTGCCCTATCTCACGCGTGATAATGAGGCATTCTTCCCTGCGGTTCATTTTCGGATTTCTGGAACTAATCCAGAGTGCCTCGAGAGTTTTTCGCGCGTGTTCTTGATTCGCGTGCGAGGATCGTGACACATACTTCGAAGTCGTCCCCGTTATGTCTCTGGGTCCTATGCGTGCCTAGCGGGGTATTTGGTCTATTTTTGCCGGCTAGGTGTTCTTTCATGCGGACACAGAGGGGTCTACCCGTTTCGCCAATGTATTCATTTTATACGTCACCACACGTCTTACAGGAGATCAGATAAACTATACCCGAGCTCATGCAATCACCGTCTCTACCACTGGGGCAAATTATGCAATTTTGAGTTGCACATAGACGGTCATATAGGCGGTTACGAACTAGCTGGCGCTTAAG
>UYYA01005491.1:0-19826 GCA_900624975.1 Angiostrongylus costaricensis | reverse complement strand
GTTGTATTGTATTGTGTTTTTATGGAAGTAAATGTATGCTGTTTAAAAACCTCGCGATTGCTGAACAAGAAAACGACACAATCAATCAATTATTTATTTAAAGTCTAATTAAATTTCACTCTTCATTTATTCTTAAATTCGTCGTCAGTCATCAACCACATGCGACTATAATCAGCTGTTCTAAACTTCCTCATTGGAAGTCACGAAAAAGCGGCTCTGAAGAAGGCGATACTGCCGAAACGTCAGCTGGTGTTGTATTGTATTGTGTTTTTATGGAAGTAAATGTATGCTGTTTAAAAACCTCGCGATTGCTGAACAAGAAAACGACACAATCAATCAATTATTNATGTGGGATGGTGCAGTCGTCAACCACATGCGACTATAATCAGCTGTTCTAAACTTCCTCATTGGAAGTCACGAAAAAGCGGTGGGTTTTTCGAGAAGTTGTTGATTATGTAATTGCCAGAGAGTTCTTCGTCTTCTTGTAAGTGTTATTGAAGCGTTTGGCCTAGTAGATTGTATATCAGTATACCCTTCCAGGCTCTGAAGAAGGCGATACTGCCGAGACGTCAGCTAGCGTTGTATTGTATTGTGTTTTTATGGAAGTAAATGTATGCTGTTTAAAAACCTCGCGATTGCTGAACAAGAAAACGACACATTCTTAAATTCATTTGATTTGTTTTATTATTTACACCACTTATCTTATTTAAGATACAGATATCTTATCTTACACTTACTTTATTTAAGAACGTGCGTGGCGCTGTGGTCGGAGGCACTCTGCAACACACACGTGGAATCGAGCCTTACGCCCATGGCCCACCAAGCCTTCCATACCTCCGGGATCGGTAAATTGGTGCTAGACTTGTCTGGAAGGATAGCAGCATTGGCTCGATACATCGATAGGCCACGGCGAGTCATTGTAAAGGCCAGATAGGCATTTGATCACCTCCAAACGATGCTTAATGAAGTCGAATACATGGCGCACCTCTCAGGGATTGATCAATGCTAAGAGCTTTTTTTACTTATATTATTTAATATTTTAAATTACGTTTTAAATTTATTGCTTAATTAATTAGTGGTGAGTAGGTCTTGGAAATTACTACAAGAGATATGAACTCAACGTAAACTGCAAAACAGTTCAAAGGGCCGACAGAAATGTGTTCGGATAGTTGTGCATAGTGGCATGCAGTAAATAATAGCATGGATCTCAAGCATAACCTAAGACAAACAGACAAAGTATTTTTTTTCATGTTTTCAGCAACTCAGATTCTTTTTGTTTTCGAAGAACTATTGCCTGCTATTTAAAAAACTGTGACCTCCTACGGCATAAAATTAGGCATCGTGACACGCATCGGCCACGCAAAGGTGGGCGTCTTTCGGCAAAGTAGACAAATTGTTTGTATATTGTTCCTTCTCCACGACTTCCATCTACAGCTTGTATGTCATAAGTAATCGATTCGTTCACATGCAGACAGAATTCTGTTATTGGTAGCAGATTAGTCGGGAACAAGTTGACTTCCTCCAATCCACGCGGGAGCGCCTTAGCAGGCCTATCTCAGAATTCCACGTAGCATCTACTCGACCAACTTTCAGCGACATTTGTGACGAAGATGAAACGATCTTTAACCAGCAGTCGAATAAACCCTTGAAAATTTGGAAGAACTTCGTGGACGATGGATGCCAGAAAGCCAATGGCGTAGAAGAAGTTCTGGGATCTCCGCCAATGTGACATTACTAAATTTGTCACCCCATTCATTTGATCGCCCTGTCACAATGCTGCCTTGTCATTCCTTTCATACAATGATAAAGGTATAGCCATGTTGTTCTTGTAATACTTGTTCTTACTGTTTTCCGTATTCCCCTCCATTGTATCACTTTTGCTGATTGTTCTTTTTATTGTTTGTTTTTTACACATGTATTTCTTGACATCACCATTTGATCACTGTTGTATTGTTCTTGTAGTGAGTTTTTCGGAAACCGGGACCCATTTCAACCTATATTTTTAAAATGGTATATCTTTGCTCAGAATGAACTTCATTAATAAAAATGAGAACCATTAAAATCTACAATTTTTATCAACGAGAAGCAAGATTGTCTATACCAGTTGTATAGAACCGTACAATAGTAGATGCAGAGGCAATGAAGTAGTTGAAAGTTTCAGCTTCGATTTGTTTCTGAAGCATTTCTCCCGCAAGAAGTTATCGAGATTCTTCGAAGAAGTAGTGCCCAGTGGGCGACAGTTCTCACGAATATGGTGGATAAGGCAGAGTTCCGTAGCACAGTTCGTTCAATCTTCCAATGTCCGCACTACGACGTGTGGCCAGTCGTTATCGAAGTGGATTGTTGCCTTTCCAACGTGAACAATGAGAGACGCAATCATTGAGGTTCAGGGTGTATTTCGTCGATTTCATTCGGGCAAATCTTCTCCATAGCCGTTTGATTCGGATTCAGGAAACTAAAATGGACTACCATTAAGCTGCCAAAAGATCAGCGTGACCTTCTTTTGACGAACCTCCGAGCTTGGAAAGTGTTGCCGAACTCATTGTTGCCCAACTACTGAGCCAATCATCGTCGAAAAACACCATCCATCGTTACCTCGAAACCACGATTTCTTTGATTGTCGCTCAAATGGTGCAGTCTTGTCGACCTTTTTGACTTTCTAATTGCCACTAGATGCACCGCAAAGTTGTTTTGTTCACACCGACTTTTTCTGGAAATTTTCCAGCCAGCACGGTTTGCTTCCACCAAGACCTCCAATTCATCGCTGTCAGTGGCAGGGACACATTCGCGATCTTCATTATTTTAAAGGTCGAATTACGGCACGAAGAAATTTTTGAAGCCAACGTTGAACTTCGCATTCTTTAACAGTTCTATGATCCCAAACGTAGCTAATGTCTGCAGCTTTTCACGCGGAGCTGCGTTCTAGTTTGTATTTGTAAAGGTAGATTTGTCGAAATTACTATTTTGGATTCCCGGATGTTGACGTTATTTGTTTTAAATTGTCGAAAAACATAATGCATGTTGTAATTCAACTACATGAAGCGAAGCTGCGTAAAATGAGCTTTACAATGAAGTATACATGTGTACATATGTTTGCATTAGTACCACATTCGAAGAAGAAACTATTGCTAAAATATTTACCAGAAACATGAAGTTACGAACTGGAAGCTGATCTACTATCGGCCTAGTGTATCAAATTTTAATCACCCAAGTTTAACGTTTTGAAAGCTACTGTACAATTCTACAATCCCTTTTCCATAACTTCGTCACTAATGTCTAACCATATTAACTCTTGTAGTAGTTTCTACGACCGACTATCCATTAACCTCAGCACTGAACGAGCAGCTCTTTATATTCTTGTTTAGTAAACACGAGGTGTTATCTTATTTCTTTATTTACTCACAAGCTGACGTTTCGGTGGATTTCGCCTTCCTCAGAGAGTGGAAAAGTCAACTTGACCGCAATCTACCTAGCGCAAGACCTCCATAAGCAAACTGAGAAAACACTAAACCAAGATTTCAATGACATTGAAAATCGGAATGTGTAAGGAAGCCGTGAGTGTGCAAAGAAGCTCTTCTTTGTTGCGAAACTCCAGCTGCGTTGACAAAGAAATAGAATAGCATAATATCTCTATTCATGGTCAACTTTATTAATTGAAAGAATGTCCTTCAGACTCTAAAGAATACTCGCCAGGGATAGCTTGAAGATTCTAGGATATATTTTCTGCTCGTTTTTTTGTCAAAACTCCTGTCTCAAGTGGAAAAGCGTTTGAGGAAGCAGAGCATCACGCGATATGATGCGATGATGTAACACAACCTATCGATAATATTTTTAGCTGCCGCGCTGGCGTTAAAAAATTGAAACTTTAAACTTCATTTCAAAGTTTAACAACTTCACCCAACTAGCTTTTTTTTAATGAACAGCATTTTTGGAAGCATACCAGACTTTACATTCGTCAATCGCTCCTTGAACGGTGAATGGACAGCTTTCCCAAAAAAAATCGTTAGGCCATCCACTCGAACACTGCGGCATAACCATTTCCGTACAATACTAGAATACGCGTATTAGAGAAAAAAAGTACTGAAGCAGGCATATAACCCCTGATCTGAAAAAAAGTTTCTGAATAAGAAAGATGAACATCCTCACCTGCCATGGCCAACCCAAAGGATCGCCAAGAGCTGCGGCAAATCTGGAGCAAAACGATGGATTCGCGCAAAGTGACTTTGTTGTTCCGGTATAGTTATAGTAAAGGTTGACGACCTAAATTGTTATCAAACTGTTAATGTCTCTAATTTTTAGCGCGTGAGTAGCGCAATGGTTAGAAGTGCACTGCAGTCCACATTTGGTTATTGGTTCAATGACAATCTCTCTGTAAACTATTCCTACGCTCCTCCAGGTTTGGAAAGTTAGAACGAGCGCATCGTAAGTCATTGTTTAAATGAAATATTCAGTCAAGTCCACGATGATACGAATAGAGAAGAATGTATGGCGCATCACTGAGAGATTAATAAATGACGTATGCTCCGCCCTCAGTTTAGAAAATATTCAGCGCAAAATTTTAGATCATGGGAAGCAAATTCGATGAAAAACTCGGCGTTTCGATAACAAATTTAATGTGGCCCTTGAACACTACTACTACATTGCATCACACCCACGGTTTCGCGCTTCTTCGAAACTCCTTTAAAATAAACATTTACTGATTGAATGCAAACAAACTGTTAGATCAGCGCATCAAATGTTAAACGCAAGACAAAGGATTCTTGGGGAATGAAGTCTGTACAGAGACTGAACCACACTATAGTTTCTCTATAGCTCGACTGCTAGTTGTGTTGTATTTATCTCGTCTGTCAAAATAGTAACAATAATAATAATAAAGATAATAATAGTAAGAGTAACAACAATGAGGCTGAGATATTTGCAAAACTCCCCACCGCAGGTGTCTGGAGTGGGGACTGAATACGTTATCACATTTTCGGGGGCTAACGCGTTCACTACCACACCACTACGCCATCAGGACTCCACGTTAGCTCCCGGAAAGAGTGGTAGTGTCCCTACCGCAGGCACCTACGGTTGGGAGTTTTGCAAATATTCCAGTCTTGTTGCCGTTATATTCTGCATAATCCGCTGCTACAGGCAACAAATAAAGAGTAATACATTGTGATTTATAATACGACTTTGCCTTAACTGGGTTCAATGCCGGCTTATGGTCCCCAGATCAATCTCGTTGGCGGCTGGTTGCTGATAGCACCTACAGGTCAATAAAGTGGCTGAGAGGAAGGCGAAAAGAAGGACTCGCATAATTTGGTGGTTAAAGCGTTAGCCCCGGAAAAGGTAGTAGCATGTTCGACCACCTACTGCGGTCACGTGCGGTCCCGAGTTTTGTAAATATCTAAGTCTCATTGTGATTATATTTCACATAGTGTTCTGCCATAGGCAGTAAATAAAAAGTAACCAGATAGTAACAACAATTGTGATGACAATAACCCTTTTAAGCGCCCTCACATAAGCACCACTAAAGTCAACTGACTTCATTACGTTTCCTAAATGTTGGAACCTTCGACATAACGATGGAGAACAGCCACCTTCGTTTTATAATTTAGAAACCTCGGAACTAACTCCCACGACCGACTTTCTATTAACCTCGGCATTGATCAAGTAATTCTTCGTATTTTCGTTGAGCAAACGCGAGGTGTTATTATTCTTTATTCACGAATGAGCTGACGTTTCGGCGGATTACTAAGTTCGGAACCTCGGAACTAGGTTACTAGGTGAATGGGGTAGGTGTACCTCTATGATGACGTACTAATAGCCTAAATTTTTCTAGCCATCGGAGCATTGTGGTGACTGTCAACCTGTCGACTTCCTGAACACTGTCGCAATGAACGGATGAGGTCTTACTGTGCTCGCACTCTTCACCAATGTTGCCAACATCGAAACCACTCCGAAAGCCGACCATATGAACAAAGGATTCTCACTATATGATGGTTGTAAAATGTCGTTTCCGAAGGTTTGCATATTGTTCTCTCTTCTGCGAAAGGTAAATTTGAAGTGAAGGAGGAGAGGGCTCGGTTTCCGTCCGCTTTCCCCTCATCTAATACAAAATAGAAATCTCCTCCAAAATCAATGAGCAAAGTCGTTTTTGCTCCACATTTAACAACTCGTCCAGCATGGAACTTATTGGATGGCCTTTCGAATAAGTACTAAGAACGTCGTGTAAGGGTGATGCTTGAACTGTTACTCTTATAGCAATAATTCATGACAATAATAATAACATTTGTTAACTTCATAACGAAAAGTACCTCGAAGAGCTGCTTGGCTGCATCCTCATCTGATTGAGAAATATTTCTAAGAAATTTGCAAGCCTCCTAAATAAATGACACTTTAGTTGATGGCATACATATGTGCTTATAAATATACATTTATTTATTTTCGCTTATTTATCTGTTTATTTATTCATTTATTTATTTATTTACCTATGACGAAGTAGAACACATATGAAAATCCGAAGAGATTCGTGGATGATGGTGCTGAGAGGAAACGAACGAAATAAAAGTTTCTAAGATCGGCTTTCTATTAACCTCGGCATTGGATTATAAATCTGTTATTCACTTTTTTTACAGCAACCGCGAGGTTGTTATTCAGCACACGCTTACTTCGTCATAATTATAACACATACTACAAAGCGGAATAGTGAAATAAAAGCGCTAGAATCCGCGCAATATCTGTGCCACGTTGGATTGTGTAAAGAATTACTTGATCCTTGATATTTGAATGGCCCATCCTCCCTGGATGTGCGGGCCCCGGCACAATCTCCATTTTTCGGAGACTTGCTGGTTAAGTCATTGTGGTTCCCTGGAATCCCGAGGTCAGTCTTGACAAAGTCTGCCCCAGGTCTTCACCATCACAGGCAGTCGCAGCCCTTGTGGAACAGAGAGAGATTTGCCACCATGCGACTTTGATAACAGAACGATAGTGGATCCTGGTATTGGCTTAGTCTTAGCTAGGCTTCCTAATGGAAACGCCGGACTCCTTCTCAACTTGGGAGACCCTGTCAGAGGATGAATTCTCGCTGTAGGTGGCAATCCGACACCCAGGAGCACCTCCTAGCCACGATGAGGCGGTAAACCGTTGGTAGGTGTGCAAAGAATTATCGTAAATATATGTAAAAGTGGGAATGGTTTTGTTTTTTATGTGATCCAGCTGTATATATATATATATACTGTCTAATCCCGGTTTTTTTCTTCCCGCGATACCTTTCCTAAATTATTCCTAGGATTTCACCACACGCTGTCCTATACGCTACGGATTTGAGTCGGGTTTTCCGGAACAAATCCGATAGAAGCTTGCGAACTCCAATTGGTGGGGTTGATTGTGGAGTGGAGGTGTGGGTGATAGGTGGGGACGACATTGCACGAAATCTTTAACCATCGAACTTCACGAATCCAAGTGGAAATTGGAAAGAGTACTCATGCATCTTCTGTTTTTTGTTATTATTTTTTCCGTACATCTCTTTTTCCTTCTCTGTCGTTTTCTCTCTCTCCCTTTCTCTCTCTCTCTCTCTCCCTCTTTTCATACCTTCACTGGCCAACTAGGCAATGCAGTGAGGAAATTGGACGGATAGGGATAGTTCACCCTTGCCATTATTTCAAACACATCCTTGATGTAGTTGGAAAGAAATTTGTAGTCCTCTTCGGAAGTAAGGCGAGATTTCTTCTCAAGATGAAACAACTCGTTCAAGTATGATCGACCGTAAGCTATAAGAATGACGTTAATGAAGGAGAATGGGCAGGCATTTACAAGGTAAAGTCCCTGCATGAATCAAAGAAAGCTTAAAAATGAAATGTTTTTCTTGGAAAAAGTTTTGCGCTTTTGCTGTAAGATTGTCAATTATTCTAAAATGATAGAAGAATGGTTAACAAAACGCAGCACGAATTGGACCCAAATCGAACTTTTCATATCATATTCTATTTACTTTCTATCAAACGATTTCCACACAGGACCGTTTCGCAGTCCATTCCATGGCATAACCAATAGGCAAATCATTCCATCAATGAGTTATTCAATCTATCATGGATCGACGTCACACCTGTCTGTGCAAGGTTCCGCATTGCCACCCATCCTTTTTCAATCGCTTTTCGATTGCAGCCTGCCGCCATAAATGAACGAGTGACAATCTGAACTGGTGGAGAATTTTGATTTCCTACTTAAATACAAAGTAATAATTGGGCTATCACTTAACTATTACTATTTGCCTCTCATTTTTATGGATGAACAGGTACTATGTATATCATAAAGATTATTAAATTAGTAACTATATGCTATTCTTACTGCTAATATTTTCAAAATTACTACTAAAAAAGATCTAAAATAAAGCTGTCAGTATAGAGAACATTCTCTACGAATATTGGAATGTTCTCTATGTAAATCAATTATAATCTTATGTCAAACATTTCAAATACTGCTTCCGGTGACCTTTTCTCCATGACGATCTGATAACCTTATGTCAAACATTTTCGAATACGGCTTCCGGTGACCTTATGACTAACATTTCGTTGGCAGTTATCTCATGAAAAACATCTGCAGTTACAGTCCTATGCTTTGACTATCGCCTTATCAGATTGTAACGCTTGTGAAATGTTTCCGGCAGCCGTCCTTCCGCATACTGTAGCCTGACTCCACCTACTGTAACCCCACTCCACCTACTGTAACGCGACTCCGCCTATTGTAGCCTGACTCCGCCCAACCCAAACGGTATATAAACGGCTCCACGGCTGACTAGCTCAGGTCACAGCAATGCTGCCCAAATCACCATATCCTTTCCTCACATCGATCTCATGTGGTCGAAGTCTGATGACAACCTCTTCACTCTTGAGCAACCTGAACACAAGAAATCAGGCTGCGCCTATTCATTACTTGTATGATTGTTGTATTAATTGTACAGTTGTATTGTTATGCCACAATTGTTGTATAATTATGATAAACGGTTTAATTACCCAAGTTTGTGGTTTTCGGCTTTGTGACTACTACTTACAAGAAGTCCCGCGTGTTATACACAAAGGCGAGCAGCAAATTCCGACCGAATCATCTTAACTACTTGGTATTCCTATATAATCGAGCCGTCCCACCACAGTCAGCGTGGATCAATGAGGGATGCGCCATGCATTCGACTTCATTAAGCATCGTTTGGAGGTGATTGAATGCATATCTTGCCTTTATAATGACTCGCGGTGGCCTACCGATGTATCGAGCCACTGCTATTACTCTTTCAGACAAGTCTGGTAGCAATTTGGCGACCGCGGAGGGATGGAAAGGCTTGGTGAGCCAGGGGCGCGGGGATCGATCCCACATGTGTGTTGCAGGGCGCCTCCGATCACTGAACACGTGCCGACCAGAATTATTATTGCTTTATTATGATTACTATTAGCTACTGCATCATGAAAATTATTAACAATGGACAGAGTGATAATATTTAAGTGAAATAAGTGCACCTTATCGTAGATGTCTGCTGGAATTTTGGAATCTATGAACCAGAACACTAGGGCTGACGAGGCAATGGCTCTGAATGTTTCCTATTGAAAAATTCTTCTACAGAAGAGACAAATCCAAAGCATATGACTAAGTTTGGCATGTGGTAACGCACACAGTAACATACAATGGTTTCATGTGCTGAGTTCCTATATTCTAATATATTTAACGAATAGTCTCCGCTTGGAATGGGTTCTACTCGTGAGTAAGCTCAAAGCCGGGCTGGTGTGAGTTGACTCATAGCGACAAAAATTTAAAATTGAGTAAAAACGTGTCAGTCACACGGATTGAGGCTTCGGATTTTAAGTGTTAGAGATACTATGATAGCAATTTTTTCAATGTGGTTCATTTATTAGCTTCCTTGACAAAACCTTTCCTATTGTTAAGAAAGGAATTAATTTAATCGATCCTATGCATTTTCGATTCTGGAAAACTCGTTATTACTATCCACTTTAAAAGACTTATGAAATGGCTACTCAAACGTACAGGCGAGATAAGAACACATTCTCTGTCAGACTTTGCGCTGGTGGAAACTGGAGGCTTGCGTAAAACTTTGAAAGGGGATAAAATGGAACAATTTGCCTCGGTAGAAATAGGGTAAAGATTAAGGGATAAGGCTTTCGGAATGGGAAGTCCTTTACGTTTTCGAGGTAGCCTGCAATACACTCAGCGTTGTATTGCAGAGATTACTTAACGTCGAATATTCTATCTTTCATTTATTCATCCATTAAAATTAACACTTACCCATCGACTTTGTGCGGATACTTAATCCGTATCCAAGCCGCCAACATCCCACCGTATGATCCACCAAAAGCAATCACTGGTGATTTTTGCGCGCCAATAAGTTTCTATAAAAGAATTATTTTTGATCCTTTTGTTGTATTAAATGCTAGGAAGCCAAGGTAAAAAAATGTGATTTCAACACAGGAACCAGCAACTAGTTTTTCGTCGATAGACGATGATTTCTCGATCAAAAGAGTATTTGAGGCATTGAAAACCACGGTTGCTCTATTAGTTTAATCTTTATGTGTGGCTTCCGATGTGTGTGATAAGACGTAAGAATTCTTGAGTCGAAAGCTTGGACGCGGAGTTGTGTATTGAATATTTCCTAAGCCATCAATTCAACACCGGGGTTAAGTAATTCATGACCTTGACTTTCTGACCGTATACCCACATCTGGAGCATTAGGAGAAATTTTTTCACGGAGCCTGAATGGAGCGTCAGAAACAATTCTACTATAATGCTGAGATATTTGCAAAACTCCGGACCGCAGATGTCTGCGGTGGAGAACGAACGCACTATTGTCCCTTCCGGGGAGTAACGCGTTCACCACCACACCATCCAGGTCCTTAGTTTCGTCCGTCTCTCAGCGTTCGCCACCACAGACATCTGCGGTCCGGAGTTTTGCAAATATCTCAGCATTATAGTGGTTATATTTCACAAAAGAGCCTGCCGTTAAAAAGAATAGGCAGTAAATAAAAAGGTTAAGAAACAATTCTATTCCTCGTCGATATCGCGTAAAGTAACACTTTTTCCAGAATAATAGAGTTAACGTGAAGCTGGTAAAATCAATGAGTTATCAAGAGACCTTCTCATGAGTTATCACTAATATTCATCTGTATCATCTGTCATTCTGTTGATCGTGGATTGAGGACCGGTAAATCTTCCATTTCTTCCTAACGCGTATAAGAACAGTCCAGTGCGTTGCTCACTGGACTGGTTGAGCATCACTGAACATCGATTCGTTTAGCGTTGACGGTTGCCTACAGCTCGTGCGATTCCACGTTGTCGTATCAGCTCGAGAATGTCTGGAGACAGACGTCTCTTAGTGACTTTCGAACTCTCAGTTTTCATAGCACTAACATGAAGATGTAGAATGAGCCGATTGTATTGATTGTCGATGTTGTCAACGACGGCATTTTTCTAACAACCGACAAGTGGACTCAATACATCCCAGTTTATGGCGGATTTGAAACCTTGTTTTTTTGAATCTAGCGGATTCCACTCCTTTTCGGGAGCAATGAAATCTTGCACGAAGGCGGCGATGTTCTGATTCCGTCTAGAATTTTGCGACAACAGATTATCGGTCAAGTAAAACATTCGATTTACTATAATGTGGGCTACTTCATTATGCTACTCTCCATTGGGAGACTTTCACATCAAGCATTAGGAATGGAGTTTCTGGAAATGCGAGCTGCTATGAAAGGTCTTGGCCGTCATTATAAACTCAGACAGCCTCATATCCTGTTCATTACATTCTGATTCGTTATTCCCAATGCGACGTTCATCAGACGTTTTTTTGGTTCTAATTTTAGCGTTGAAGTCTTCAGTGATAACTTTTAAAAAAAGTGAAGTTGAGGTTTTCGCTGTAGAACTTCTTTATGTTCACATAGAACGCCTTTATATCGTCTTCGTCATAACTGGATGACGGTGCGTAGACGACGAAAATTGTCGAAAACGCAGTGATTCATATCTCTTCAATCGTAGTCGTCCAAATCATGTTGCTAGTTGTCTGAATTAGTCGATGTTCATAGCCAAACTTGTGCTGAGGAGGACACGAACGCCGCTGATTCCTCTATTGTCGCATGTTCCAAGGAACAGTTTTTCTCTGATGTCATAGGTTGGTGTTGGATTTGTGGGCCTCTTTTCGTCTCAACGACGACGTAGTACCTCATTCTTCTTGCATACGTGATCAAGTCCTCTATCTAGGTTTCATAGGCAAGTGTGCGTACATCACAGATCGTCACCTTAGTCCTTTGCGATTTAGGCAGCATGGAATGGCGCTAAGATTTTGCAGCCTCTCCGCACTCGAACCACGTCCTCATAAATGCATAGAGTATGTGCAAATTAGCGCAGCAAAAATAGAGAGTCCATCACCTGGATTCATCTGCATCTCAATGAAGTAAAGGTCGCTTTTAGTCAGCAGTTGACCCTCTATCCGCCACCTAGCGACACGCCACAATGCCTCGCGTCTAACCCGCTGAAATCCCCCTATGAGGGAGATGTGTTATGTTACTAATATTATTGATGTAAACGTACACAAATGCACACTTGACTGACAGAGTAGAGTAAATGCTGGTCTTTTAATGTCTAAGTTTCTGTTTATTGCCCATATCCTTTTTTCACATCAGCGTATTATGTGTGATATAACCACAATGATGCAGAGATATTTGCAAAACTCCGGATTGCAGGTGTCTGCGGTGGGCAAGGGACACGCTACTCCCTTTCTGGCGGCTAACGCGTTCAGCACCACACCATGCGGCTCCTTCGTTTCGCTTGTCTTTCATGGCACTGATGGATAGAAAACTAGCTGAACTTTCGCTGGAAATAAAAATTAGACACTGATGGCACGCGTTCTCATGGCAGTGACGGATAGAAAACTAGCTGAGAGACAGGCGAAACGAAGGACACGTATGATGCGGTGGCGAAGGCGTTAGACCCCAGAAGGGATAATATCGTATTCGATCCCCATCGCAGACACCAGCGGTCGGAAGTTTTGCAAATATCTCGGCATCATTGTGGTTTAATTCTCCATTCAGTTTTTCGTATAGAGAAAACTGACCGTTTGCTTAAGGTGGTCGATAAGCAGCACAAAGTCAGCCAGAGCCTGCTCTGAATTGAGATAGCCAAGGCGATCCGTTGTATCGTAGCTCCTGTTGGCATACGGTTGTGTTTTTCCGTAGAAGCGATGCTCAGCGAAGACGACGGCTGCATGGAACTCTGGTGCAATGTCCCACATAAACCCCTGGAAAAACCATTCTCAGCAGATTTTTTTACGACTCTGCAGGTCTTTCATCTGATTTTGTTAATTTCGAAGGAATTTTAGCTTTTGAAACTGCACATGAATTGTCCATTGCTGAAAAGTGTGCGTGTAGCTCAGTGACTAGAGCTGCACCGCAGTGCTCACACAGTGCTTGGTTCGATCTGGCCTTCCGCAAGTCATTGTATAAACCGACTATACGTTCAACCCCGTCTGCAGTGCTATGAATGGAGTAGAATGCAGAACGTGTCCACCACAGACTGATCAATGCCGGACAATTTTACCCTTCATCGTTTTTGCTTTTGACACGGTAGGCAAAACATTCAAAAAATCTTCACCAATTAGTGGAAAGGTTTTGAAAAAGGGAGACAAAAACCATGAACGCACGAAGACGAAAGAAACTGGTGGTTTTTTTTAAGCCCAGTACATTAAGACTACGCTGGATGAACAGTGCTTTAGGGAAATTCCAGAAAAGATCTTCACTAATTTAAAATTGGCAAGATTTCTTGATTCCCCAAACAAAGGCTAAAGAATGGAAGGAAAACTGATAAACCAAATAAAAAGATTTTAGTAGAGTCTATTAAAACTCCGTTCCAACGGTTAAGGCTATTTTACTATTCACGTCTCCCCGCTTATTTGAGCTATGTAAGGTGTTTTTTGCTTTCTTTTTCTTTCCGTTCACATCTGTCCGGCACAGCTGAGCGATCGCAGTTGCCTATCGGAGAAATGCCCACTGCGACCATATTTCTTCGAGGACAGCTGTGATCCCTCTCATTAACCGGAAGTGATCGAGAACGACGTAATAGCCGAACTTCCGCCGACTCAAATGAGACCAATACCCATTTATCCAAATACCTAGATTACCAGTCTTCACATGTCATGAAGCCTATAATACTTCCTCTCTTCGTGTCGCTATTTTGTAACCGCCTTCTGTAAAGGAAGTTGAAATCAGATATGGATCCGGCTGAAAATTGAAAATCTGTGGACTCTTTGCCTATTAGCGTAATAAATACTGGTCGATTGCAAGTTCACTTGTAAAGCGGAAGAAATCGTGCTACGGTATTCTGAAATTCTGATCAGAGGCAGTTGACGTCGTTTGCCGGTCGGAAGGAATATTCTAGCCTCCGACTAGGGTTGCCTCAGGGCTGTAATTCACTCCTATGACAGCAACACATCATGTGATTAGTCTACCGACCGCTCGGAGACAGTTAAATTAGCAGACGTCATACTGTCTAAAAGTCATTAAAAATTACATATGTGAAGGAGAGGTGCTGTTGGCATGAACAGAATTGGTGTATCAGCTGCCAGTTTTGCGATAGTGACGTACCCTTAGTCCATCGAGTATCAACTCTAATCTCATACATGGGTTTAGTTTGTGACCACGGCAAATTCTTTGCGTGGAAACCGAATGCGAAAACTCCCTTCTATGGAATCTATTGACCCCATATTTCATTTTACGTAAATTTTCACAGCATGAAATTCACAAATCTTTACAAATTCTAATCTCTTTCAATGTATATGAAAAAGAAGTTCGTGTGATACGAGAGCGAAATACTTCAAGAAGAGAGTGGATGGATGTGCGTGCGAGGCAGATGATTTTCAAAGGAATTCACCTATTGCGGAAAAAGTGAAATTTAAAAAATTGACGGTGGAGGATGGATGTCGGATAGGTCTTTAAAGGCCTGAAAAAAGTTTGTAGTTCTGAAAAATAAACAGCAGGTTTCTCTCAAAATTTCTACATTGAGCACCATAGGGTAGGATGTATTTTTGCTTCCTGGAATGATTTCCGAAAGCCGACTGATGTGTTAAATGTTTGTTTCAGGACACCTCTATTTTGAAGAACTAACAACACGGCCTACAAAATGGGGATTCAATGTTGAAAAGTTGTGACCATTTGAAACTATTTTTGGTAAGGTTTCTACAGAAGCGGGTAGAACAGTGGCAGAGATGTCCGTTATTAGAACCATGATGCTAGTTGGATTCCGCTCCGGGCCAAGCAAGCCTCTCATCCCTCCGGTGTTGTGAAATCGGTACCCGCCTTGTCCAAGAAGAAAAATCACTCTCGCAATCCAGTTGGGAACGCTCCAGCCCGGCTATCTCAGGACTCCAGGGAGAATTGCTCGATGAGCATTCTACGACATTCAAGATGAAATGAAAATCCTCAAGCAGCCACCGAAGCCACATGTGAATACTGGAAGACCTGCGTGGACAATGCATGCGAGGAAACGAATCGAATGTGAGAATGCTGTGATCCACACAGCAGACATGAAGACTGGTCGTATAAAATAAATTAAAAATAATAAAGGTTCTTTGCAGTTAGCTAAACGATATACTGTGCTAGTAACTAAATAAATTTCTACAGATTTGACCGTTACTTCTTGAGCATTCAAACATCGAACACACCGTGTTTATCGCAAAACTTTCCAAATTTCCTTCGTTTCCCGTATAGAAGAAGATCGCACCGCCTGCTTTGTAGTTTTCGATGTTAAGAAAATACCTGCAAAAAAACAGCTGATACCCTACTTCCACTTAATTCAATACTGTCGGAAATGAGGACAATTTTTGAATAATCAGCTTAAAATGCCATATTTCTCTTCAGGAGTATTCTTCATTAAAGTTGCGTTTTGTAAGAGAGCTTATTATGACAAGCGAACATATTTTCTTCTTATTTAGTACCTTGTAAAGAGCCGTGGAATTCATTAGAGCATCATGGTTGTGGCGTGGTTCTCAAGACCGCCTTTCTGCTAACCATGGCATTGATCAATAATTCACTGCTTCCTTTACAAGCACACACGAGCTTATCACTGCAGTGTTTATTTATCCATAAAATCTGCTATTTCGCCGATTTCGCCTTATTTAGATGATGGAATGATCAAGTTGATTATAATCTGGTTAACCAAATACCTCCATAACCCCAACAGAAAAATCACGACACCTACTTTACAATCAAATAGGAACAAAATAGCTTCTTCGTACACTCAGCGCTTTCTACGAGTCTTCCGCTGAGTAATTCACGTGGAGACCAACCGAGCAGAGCTCACATGGACGGGCAATGAGCAACTGTCATGTTAAAATATCTGTGCGAGATACCATATAATATCTCGCGTAATAATGCGACATTCCTCCCTGAGGCTCATTTTTGGATTCTTGGAATTTATCCGGAATACCTGCACTGTTTTACGTAGTCGAGATTCGTGTGCGAGGACGTCAGTTCTACTTCAAAAACTTCCCGTTATTTGTCTATGCCCTGTGTCCGTAGTGGAGTAATTTACTCAGCTTGGCGAACCGTATAGATGCTCTGTTATGTGGACGCAGATTGGTCCCTCCGTTTTGCCAATATATTCGTCCCGCATGCTTTACATCAATTCAGGCACACTGAGCGAGAGGGTGGGTAATGGAGCAGTATATTTTCGAACATAAGATACAGCACCAACAAAATAATAACGTAATAATGTAAGCGTAAAGTTAACAATCTCGCGGCGACGCCCAATTTTAAGTTCGTTGTGGACCTAATGAAGCCTAATTTTCAGCCTCTATGGACTCGCTGGTTTTTGAAATAAGCGAAAATTTTGCGACAACTGAAGGGATGGCGAGTTGCGAGCATGAATGGATTGTAGAAAATACTTTTCCCTATCGTTCTATGGGTATGAATGGTATTTATGTTCCTGTTTACTGTGCTTCACCATGGTAAATCATATCATACGAACACATTACTGTTAGCATTTAAAAGTGTTCTGCAAATTATGGGTTTCTATTTTGCTATTTTTTGTACGAAGACACTCTCACGATAGCAATCATCCACTACATCAATTAGAATTGAAGTAGTAGTTGATTCCAGTCTAAGCTTCTGCTAACTTGACCCATTCGAAAAACGGTTTTTTGCATTTTTCTGCTTGCAGAATTGAGTTTATACTGACCAATCCTAACTACAACATCTATGTTTTACAAGATGTCAAATGATAACAATGTAGGAATATAACCACAATGAAAGGTGGTATCGGGTTCGTTTCCCACCACAGACATCTGTCGTCCGGAGTTTTGCAAACATCTCGGCATCATTGTGGCTTTATTTCACATCATACCCCGCCATAAACAAAGAACGGGTAGTAAATAAAAGTGACTACATTGGAAGAAAATAGTTCTCTGTGCTAAAATAAACCAATAAAGAGAAAATGAAACCTATAGCTGTCTGACATGCCACTTCCGCAAAACGATTTCAACACTTCTAGTGTCACACGTCACGAGAATGTTAAACTCCCCGCTCCACTAGGCTCACATGAGACCCAGAGACAAAGCGGGAGGGATTTTAAAGTGGAAGTCATTATCCTCTCACAGGAATCCAAAACATCAGAGTGAAATACCCTCGAAGTATGCTGTATAAACTCCAAGAATCCAAAAATGAATTGCAGGAAGGAATGCCTCGTTGTCACACCGGATTTTCCAAAGTATCTAAGCTTGCCAAACATTTTAATGTGACGGCGGTTCATTATCCAACCATGTGAACGCTTTACGGGACCTTCATGAGGAATACTTATTGGAGAACATACAGATAGCAGTATCGGCGTGAAAAAGCTGTTTTATTCCCAATGGAATTGAAATTAGGTATTAGATTTTCTCTGTTGAAATTACGAAGGTATTTGACTGACAACGTTGCACTTAACTTGGTGCTTCCAGACTCTGAAGGAGGCGAAAATCGCCGAAATGTCGGCTTTTATGGAGAAATAAATAGTACCGCAACAACCTTGTGTATGTTTATTAAAAAGACAGTAAGTTATTACTATGGTTAAAAAGGAATAAAAAGAATAAAGCTCTCGGCGCTGATCAGTCTGCGAGGGGCGCCCTGCATTCGACTTCACTAGACATCGTTGGAGGCGGCTAAATTCATATCTGGCCTTTAAAACGACTCGCGGTGGCCTACCGATGTACCGAGTCAGTGCTGGTATCCTCCCAGACAAACATGGTACCAATTTGCCAACTCCAGAGGGATGAAAAGCTTGGTGAACCACGGGCGAGAGGAGCGATCCCATGTATGCGTTGCAGGGTACCTCCGACCACTGCGCCACGTCCGCCACTAGGATTAGCATACTAATGGAAGATGTACGACTATTGCAGATTCACGCTACTGGGAAGGATTTCTACTATTATTACTACTATTCCCACGCTCCTGCAAGTTTAACTATGGTTAAAGAGGTGATTAATTGAAGAAAATATTTTCTAGACAATGTTAGGCTTTTTTCCCATTATGCCAGAATCTCAACTCAAAAAAAATTTTTTTTCTTCGTGAAAAAGTTATTGCTTCCTGGGTACTATTACCCAAACTTCCAAATGCATTCAACAGAATTTTTAAAAGACAGCACTCAGCTCGAATATCTGAATTATCGGTTGATCACTGTGGTCATGGCAAAGCCGAAACTCATTGCAGCGGCGCTTTAAAGTGGACTGCTTACCGTAGCTTGAAATTGTCCCTATTGGCGAATGAGAAGTGGTCGACAGGTACATCATCAAACCACTCCTCTGTCCATTTATAAGCTGAACGTTTGTGAATGTTGTTCGTCTCGTCCAGTTGATGTAGTGGCGACCATACGTTCGGATCACGAAAGTGCATGAAAGACGTCGCCGCCTCGCTGTAGACGTGAAAAAAAGCGAATAGAGCCAACATCCTAAAATTATCAGTGCGTTGAAGGTGACGGTGACGTAAAAATTCAAGGCGAGGTGTACCACAAATTCTCTGCGATTTTGCGCTTTTCACAGCTCTTGAGATGAAAAATTTTATTGCTGGAGTAAAGCAAGGAGAAAAAGGAAGAAGGAAAAGAAAGAAGTATTGCTGAACAGAAGTAGAAAGAAGAAGGAAGGTTAAAACAAAACAATGTCCGATTTTCAAATGAACTTTCCCAAGTGATAGAACAAGGGTCTGATCTACTATAGGTAGTACGGAGTCAGGCGTGAAGTTGGGGAGAAAAGGGTTATGGTTTTTTAGATGAAGGAACTTTGACGTGACTTTTATGCAGAAATATCAGATTAATTATCCATAATGTCCCTGTCGCCTATTCGACGACAACGAGCTTAAGTCAAGAGGTTGTTACAAATGCCAAATGAAAATACGCATGTAAGAAATAAAGTGGTAAAAATGTTGAATTCTTGAAACAACCACTAAGGAGGATGAATCCCATGCGTACTAGCCAAAAATAAACCCAGTTGTCGAAGTATCCACTTACATACGCTAAGTGGGAGGTACCTGAGCTGTTAAGTTAATAAATGACGTTGGCGTTGTGTGAATTGTCGACATTTGGCAAATTTTTCAATCTCTGGTCACTACGACTAGCAGTTTTTCCGGATAATTTGTAGATTGTAGACATGGAGCAATTTTGACTTCCTCCCGCCCTTGCTATCATTATGCCTTCACAAGGGTGCTTTCATTGAGGTCTTTAACAATAACGACTCACAGCGACTTTAACAACAACGTCTTTCGACGTTACCGCACTGTACACCAACGTATCGAATGACTCCGCAATGCAAGCCATCTTCGAACTTCTTGTTGAAC
>UYYA01005490.1:6370-19844 GCA_900624975.1 Angiostrongylus costaricensis | reverse complement strand
GCGGCTGGTCGTGAATAACGCTATGTCAGCAACGTGAACTTTGAGCATCGATGGGTGCCACCATTGCCTAAGGGTAAGGGCCAGTATGATAAGTGGCTACGAAACTGATAAGCCTATAGCGGCTTAGCAGAATACATAGCTTATGGTTGGCCGCTTAGCGGCATTGTACACATTGCGTGTACATTGTGGGAGGAATGGTACATGCCACCGATGGCGTTGCTAACAGAACGCATTTGGTAACACCCGCCACTACTGACATCGCACCGTAGACCAGCTGAGAGACAGGATAAAATAATCTGCTGATTACTGAAAGATGAATGTGAATGTGTGAATGAATGTGATTGAATAAGAATGAGTGACTATGACTAAGAATGAGTTGAGGTGATTGAGGATGATTGAGGATGTGGTTGTGAGGAGCGGATTATCCGCGCTACCGATCGTGGGTAAGGTGAGTGATGGCATGTCTCCGCCTTCGAAGGCACCTGGCTTATATCGGCTGCGGGAGCCGCGAGTGTATGCAACCGCGGTTAATCTGGATTGTTGATCCTCGACCGCAGAAGACTGTACCTAACTGCCTGAAACATCAAACGTCATTAGCTTCGTTGTTTCGCAAGCAAGTAGTAAACTGTTCTATGGTTACGCCTCCTTCGGATAGGCCATCGTCGCTATGCTACTGAAGTCAAACCTGAATCGCTATAGTGCCTGAAACATTGAACATAATTGATCGAGAAGATTAGAAAGGTTACATTGCGGTGTTTGATGTGCGAGTGCGAGAGGGCCATATTTGGACATCAAATACTATTATTTAGTTAGATAGAGAACTTTCCAAGGGAGAAGTTCTCTATAAGAGCAGAATAACCATAAATTGTGACGGTTTGTGATTCATCAAATCCATGGCTTGTTCACTTACTGCGAAAGAAACATCTTACTTCAATTATGTCTTTGCTCACAAATATAACGTTCAAGGAATAGCCGTACGGGTTAGAAAAGCTTTCTATAAAAGCCGGAACTTGCTCAGGTGACCTATCTCCACAATAATTGCAGTCTGCTTTTGACAACTACTGCACATGATTCACTGTTAGCCAACTTTCGCATTTAACATCAGCCAAAATACTTTGGTCTGAAACAAATTAATAAGCCAGATAATGCAACATATCTCACTTATCGTCTACTAGAGATAATGGTAATGGTTCTTCGTGAGAACTTTGTGTTAGGCATTCAGTTGTGATGCTAATACTAGGACCTGCTTCCATCATACATTTAGATACGTTGTAATCAATCCGCGGCTAAAATAACCATACTTTTTACGTCAATGAACATACTTCTATAATAATGCCATAAATGTTCCAGCGGTTTCGCTTCGTCTATTATAAGACTACTATCTGTGCTTTAGTGCTCATTCAGCACAAAAGTCCTTGGCATGAGGAGAACTAGTTGTGTAGATAAAGAATCGCTCTACCTGATTACTGTCCTACAAGCCGCATATAGGACAAAGAAAAGTCACACAGTCCAAGCTCGAATTAGACTTCGCATCAATTTCCTCCACAACTGCTTTAGAAACCTGAAACCCAATTCCCTTCCAAACTTTGTTACACTGTTCTTTTTTCTCAAAGATATTTCTGCATGTGGAGATATTTAAATCTTAAACTATGCGAATCTCAGCACAGCATTCATTAGACTAGTATTTTGCATGCCCCTTTTTCACTGAATTCCTTAGATAACCATAACATGGTGCTGTCAGGTAGATACAGCAAATAATCGCAGTTCCATACAGGTTAGAGGGAACTGTGACTGTGTTTCTTCCAAGACGACTGTGGTTCTTGCCATATGTTTATTCTTGGCTAGACATCCGTACGGAAACCTCGTACTCCTTATCTTAGTTGAGGATACGTTGTCACAAAAGCTGGAATAAAATATTGCGCGTCAATGTAGCCAATTTTAGCGATAATTGTTAGAAACAAATTCAAATTTGATTCATAATAGACCATTAACCTTCTACCAAAAATATAATGTAACGGGTTTTTCCGGGAGGATAGCAGCACTTCCCCGACACATCGGCAGGCCACCGCGACTCATTAGAAAGGCCAGATTTGCATTCAGTCACCTCCAAACGATATTTAATAGAGTCGAATGCATGGCGCATCCCTTAGGGATTGATCAACGCCGAGAGCGTTAACCGTTTTATTACGAGNTTTTACATTGATAAGGACTCGAGGTTGCTATCTTATTTTTAAAAAAAGCTGACGTTCTGGAGGATTTCACCTTCTTGAGATATTATTATTTTTCTACAAAGGGGCTCCTTCAGATACTAAGCACAAAGGTTTTCTTTTATCGCTCATTTCTTTAACTAAGCGACCATCTTGTCTTGTTTGCATCGAAGATGAGCGCAGAGCAGTCGCATTTCAAAGTTCTGTACTCAGTGTCTACACTTTGGTAAAGCGCACTCATCGTGTATTCGTCTTTGGTTGACAAAGTTCCGAATATATGAGGAAGCGAAGCTTACTAGCTTTTTGTGAATGGAGAACAGCGTAACAACTTTATGTGTACTTTCCATGAAAACAGACTATTATTCACATATCTCAGTCCATAACGCATAAAAATCACAGCGATTCTCAATTTATCGCCAAGAAGAAACATGCTTTCCTATCCACCCACTGCGAAATTATGAATTTTTGGAGCCGACAAAACCTTTCTTTTCTTTCTACTTCTGTTCAGCAAGCGCAAGGTGTTATTTTATTCCTTTATTCACGTAAAAGCTGACCTTTAGGCGGATTTCGCCTTCCTCAGAGCCTGGAAAGGTCAAGCTCACTACAATCTACACGGTGAAACACCTCCATAACTAAACAGAGAAAATACTGAACCAAAATTTCAATCACATTGAACACAGAGTCTTTGCACACTCACCGCTTTCTATGAGCCTTCCACTAAATATGTCACGTGGACACCATCCGCACAGAGTACATACGGAATCGTATTGTGCCCATCTCATCAAAATAATGCGGTTGTTTGGCCGTGTAGATTGTAGTCAACTTGACTTTTCCAGACTCTGAGGAAGGCGAAATCCGCCGAATCAGCTTATACGTAAATAAATGAATAAAATAACACCTCGTGGTTGCTGAACAAAAGTAGGGTGAATTATTCAAACAATGCCGAGGTTAATAGACAGTGGAACGTGGGAGTTACTTCTTTTTTTGTTGAGACTTATACTTCGAAAGTGAAAACAATAAAGCAAGGCGGTCACGTTCCTCCAGAACGCCATGGCGTTCTCCAACGTATTGTTGGTATTTGTGGCTGCCACACTTGCGTGGGAAATTTTATGCGTTCGATAGCTTACTTGGACACGTGGACGACCCGTCCTCACTTGTTGTGCGGGCCCCAGCATAATCTCCATTGTTCAGAGTTTTGCTGACTTAGCCATTAAGTTTTCCTAGAGTTCCGCGGTCAATTTGGCCAAAGTATGTCTAAGGTCGTCACCACCACAGACATCCGCAGCCCTTATGGATCAGAGGGAGATTTGTCACCATGCGACCTTGATACCAGGATGGTGGTGGATCCCAGTATTGGTTTACCCTTAGCTTGGCTTCCTGATGGAAACGCCGGGCTCCTTATCTGCTTGGAAGACCCCGCAGGAGATGAATCTTCAGCTGCACATCACAGTCCGACACCCAGGAACACCTTCCAGCCACGATGAGGTAAACCGTTGGGAGGTTACAGTACTAATCGTTAACGTGAGGCTTCCCCGTAGTTATATACAAGTACAACTCTTCAGAGACTACAGAGACTTGTTGTAAACATGACAGCTATTTCGGAGCATCTGAGGAGAACTGGAAAGGCGAAGAAGCTCCACAAATGGATGCTGCATTGATTCAGTGACAATTAAAGATATCGTCGGTGTTTCTATTGAGCAATTAGAACGACACATTTCTCGACCTTATCGTGATATGCAACGAGACATGGAACCTCTGCGACAGCCGATGACGATGGGACTAGTGGTTAGAACGCGATGAAGATCCGCAATTCTTCCCAAACCAAAAATGCACCAAGAAAAGGTCATGCTGATCGTTTTGTGATCTACAGCTGGGTCGACCCATCGAAACTTCCTAAATTCGAGTAAAACGACTACGATGGAAAAGTAGTATATGGACGAAATGCACTAGAAATTACTACGGGTGAGCGCTGCATTCGTCAACAGAAAATACCAATACATTCAACAACAGCGCACGGCAATGTGTCGCACTACCAACGCTGCACTAGTTGAAGGAGCTGAGTTATGAAACCCTAACTCATCCACCACACTTGCTGGACTTTTGTCCTACCCACTATCATTTTTTCAAGCATATCCATAAATTTTTTCTAAGAAGTGTTTCAGAAACCAAATCAACGTTAAAACTACCTTCGAGAACTTCATCGCTACACTTCTATTAATAAACCCTGTTCTGAGGTGAGACAAGCAGCTTTAATATACAGGTCAAAATCCAAGAATAACTTTGTGCAAGCTACTAGAAATTTCCGTCAGTTGTCGAAAACCGGCTTCAGGTGATGTGTTGAGTCAAAGCACCGCAAGGCAAACAGACTCAGTTGCAGCAAGTAACTGCCTTTAGAATCTTTTACTAAGTTGTAATCAATCTCCAATGGACGTCAAAAAAAGAAAAAGGACGCTCCACCAAGGAAACCTCCCAGCTGATTATATGTGTTAAGGACTTTAAAATTCACCTAGATATTTCACTATTCGACACCAATATAGGTGCTTTGGCTCGACTATTCCAAAAGATTCTGTAGTTCTGGAAGAATTCTTGTTGAAAGGCAGCAAGTCACTCTCCGATAAAAATGGGTCATCCATTACCTGGGTAAAAAAGACCTGGGGAACGCCTTAGCATGAATGTTTTGGGAATTCTATGCAAAGCCCTCAACATTCTTCAAGGTCAATCAAAACATTACGATTACTCAGAAGTTCATAGAATATAACGAAGATATTAAAAAGGAAATCAATCGTTAACTCCGTCTCTCATTTAAAAAACGGCCAAATGATTAGGAACATATTAATGAAAAAGATTTCTCGGTCGTTCTTCTGCATACATAACCAAAAATGCTTATTCGTCAAAGATAAATCAAAACAAGAACAACATTACAAAAATAACTTCAGTGAAGCTGAGATATTTGCAAAACTCCAGACCGCAGGTGTATGCGGTGGCGAATGAACGCGCAATTGTGCTTTCCGGGGGGTAGCGCGTTCACCGCCACACCACTCGGGTCCAGAGTTTTGCAAATATCTCAGCATCATTGAAGTTATGTTTCGCAATGTATACCCTGCCGTTAAAAAGAGTAGGCAGTAAATAATACGCTAAAATTACAAAAATATTTCAAAGCAGATTTCAATATGCGTTATCACTTTCTACACCATCTACTAATCAGTAGCCTCTTACTAGGCTAAGGTAAATGAATATCAGAATTGTTAACCAGAGAAAATATCTTCGTACAAAGATAAACAAAACAGATAGATGGCGACATTAATAAGAATATCGGTATTGTATCAGTAACTACAGTAGTATATCCAATAATAGAATGCCGAAGGCACTCACATCAAGGTGTCTGCATCACTGAGCCGTATAACTGACACATTCTACTGCTGAACAGCTATTTCTGAAAAGGTTTTCTCTGAATCTAACTGAAACGTCAAGCGACGCGATGCTTTTCGCCCTGTTTGCACTAGATGTGCATCAGATGCCCCGAATATTAGGCATGTAGAAATCCGTTTTTTACTTAGAGGGAAATTGTGTCCACGAGAAGCGGATTGACGAGAAATAACGATTGGCTACGATAAAACTACTGTAAAGGGTTATTAAGTGTAGCTAATAATTATAATCTTGTTTGCTTCTATGCTTATATTAGAAACCATTCAACGATAGAGCATATAGCTAAATATGTCAAAGGCGCGTTACATGCAGGACAAAGGTTTTCGTTGATTCAATCCCACGCCTTCGCCCAAAATAGAAACTCTTGATCTCCTGAGGTCAAAAATTTATAGTAGACCAGTCTGGGAAGCAGAAATACGCTCGCCTGATATATCTGTAGATGGAGCACCTGTAGATCCTAGCAGAACAATATCCTAGAATTGTGAACTAATCGTCGAGCAGCTCAGTGTGGTCTCACTTCATATTCTCCATACTTCTAGAAATCGATTCCCTTATTCTGTTGTTCACCTAATATGGCTGCGTTGATTTAAAAGACCCAGTGGTTCACCAAATCATCAAAAGCGACAGCACTTCTAACAGTCGAATGATGATGTGAAGTAGAGGGATTATCTCCTCAGTAATATCACCCAAGCAAAGAAGGAGTTCGACATTGTAATCGAAAATCCAAGCTCGGAGTAGGCGGCAAAAAATCGCCACTACTGCGCAAAAAGTCCATTCTGACCGCGTTTCAAACCACATCGTTTCCATTGGGAACGATAACTGCTTGGCGTGATAGTGACCTGGGTGCTCCACACCGTCTCGCCAAAAAGCGAATCAAGGATAAAGCATTCAGCGTTCNCCACTTTGTTAAACATCATAATGATTGAGTGTATACTTTTTCTTATGCAGTGATTTCCAATAACCTACTGTTGTACAAACCGGTGTTTTTATTCTCCCGGCAAGACTCCCAAACAAGTCTGCTACCACGTTGCCGATTGCAAATGGTTGGAAGGCCTACTTTACCCTGGAAACGGGATCACAACAAAGAAAAAGGAATTTGGTAGAGAACAATAATCATCAAGCCGCATGCTTCTCATTTCTCAACACAGGAATAGAGGAATAGTTGTCTTAAAAAAGGCGAGCCATGAAATTTTTCTGAGTCGTTCGTTTGCATAGAACAAACTGTTTTCTGATGACAATTTTAACTTATTATTTCCTGCCTACTCTTTTTCAACGGTAGGGTATATTGCGAAATATAACTTCAATGATGCTGACATATTTGCAAAACTCCGCACCGCAGGTGTATGCGGTGGAGAACGAACGCACTACTGTCCTTTCCAGGGAGTAACGCGATCACCACCACACCATGCGGGTCCCTCGTCTCGCCTGCCTCTCAGATATTTCTATCGATTTTTGCATCAGCAATCACCCGTCAGCGGGACTGATCTGGGAGCCCAAATCGGCAACGATCCCAGACCAAACCAGCTGAGGTGTGGTTACTAATGGCAAAAAAATCGATAGAAATAGCTGTGAGACAGGCGAAACGAAGGACCCGCGTGGTGTGGTGGTGAACGCGCTGCTCCCCGGAAAGAACAATAGCGCGTTCGTTCAAAACCGCAGGCACCTGTGGTCCGGAGTTTTGCCAATATCTCAGCATCATTGAAGTTGTTTTCTGATGATTCAAAAGGCAACATAAATCAATGAAACTAATCCTACAATATGGAATACAGATAAAGAATACCGATAACAATGTTGAATGTGGCATTACACACATCATCGTTGTCACCACTGGACGATGGACCATCGATTAATACCCGATTATCAAAATGTCCAGAAACCATCTGCATTATACACCGTAGCAATCGCTAAACATGAAAGAACTTCAAGTAATGAGGTATTTTAACAAGTCCCTTTTGGAGAATTTTTCTGAGAAAAATCGTTTAGCGGGGTTGTTAAGAACCTCGTGTCTGCTTATTGAAGAAGAACAAATTCCGAGGTTAAAAGAAAGTCGGTCTTGGGAATCGTTTAGCGGTTTAGTTCTTGTACGTGTGGCCTTTTCTCATTATAATCTTGGAATCTATATATTCCATTGTACCGCAAATATCTAAGTCCTAGACGAAATCCGAAAAGAAGATCACATGTTCTGTTATCTTTTTTCTCCAATTTTGATTGGAATTGATAATGCTGAATTAAACATTACTTGGCTCCATGTGAGAGGTTTCGCAAGACCAAAATCGCTAAGTTCTCCATGTTCATCGAAAAAGAACAGGAGATTTTCTAGCTTAAGGTCGCGATAGGCCTTAAAGTATTCTTTTAACTCTAACACAAATAAATCGGAAATAAAATCTAATCAATAACGGGCAGTTCAAGACTTCCTCTCGGCCAAGAACTTTTCGGCTATTATGAAAATGATAGTGCTGATACGAATTCGCAAGTATTGAATGTCGAGGAAAAACAGCATAAAGGTAATAAGTTAAGGTAGATTTGAATGAATGAAGTTAAGAAGAACAAAAAGGGAAAGACCAGACGCACCATTCCTCCTCTGCCTTAAACGGCGAAGTGAAAAATTTAGCACTTCACGCTAAAAATTGCGCTTTGACTCAATAGAGAAGTGTGAAAAATAAGCAGAAGTTACAGACAATGCGTCATCTGCAGCAAATAACAATAATATAAGAACCAATTCAGAGTCGATCAATCCCTCAACATTGCGTCATGCATTCGACTCAATCCCTAGCCACGTAACAGAGATTGAAGGTCTGTTTGCCTTATTCAATGGCTTGCAGGGGTTAATGGGTTAATGATGCATCAGATCAGTGTTTGTATTACCTCAAGGCTCTGACACCAAATCTCCGAAGTTGGAAGCAAAGAGCGTTTCGTTAGACCGATGCGTGGGATCAAAATGAAGGCCTCGTTTGTATGGCATGACATTTCTCACCACTGCGCTAGCCATAATTCTAGTAATAATGCCAACAACATTAGGTGCAGTTCCAGAACATTACAACTCACGATACTGTGCGCCTATAGCGCAGTGGTTAGAAACGTCTTTTAATACACATGAGTTTAATCCAACGCCCAAAGCTCACTAGTCTTTTCGAAACACCACCGCGTACGATTTCTATGAGAAGGTGGAGATTAAATCCGTCCATATAGTTCCCAGGATCAACTTTCTAGTAACTTCGGCATTGGAATATGAATGCGTCGTTTTCATGTTCAGCAATCACGAGGTTTTTAAACAGCTTCAATAACAATTCAATGTTTTTCTTCAATTGGGATACAATAGCTGACGTTTCGGCAGTATCGCCTTCTTCAGAGCCGCTTTTTACGTGACTTCCAATGAAGAAGATTAGAAAAGCTGATTACAGTCGCATATGGTTAATGACTATTGTTTCCTAATAAATTCTATAATAACAACCGCGTGTTCGCTTATTGAAGAAAAACATCGAATTGTCATTGAAGCATTTGGCCTAATAAATTGTACATCAGTATACCCTTCCAGGCTCTGAAGAAGGCGATACTGCCGAAACGTCAGCTACTGTTGTGTTGTATTGTGTCTCTCTATGGAGGTAAATGCATGCTGTTGAAAAACCTCGCGATTGCTGAACAAGAAAACGACGCACTCTGTCCATAAAGGTGCAATCTCCAAATCCGGAAAGAAGAAGATTAACCGAACACTTCACAGATTCTATGTGGCAGCGAAAGCATAGGATTAATCAGAAACAAGTTCTTGTCAGTTCACAAACTTAAATACGACAAATTGTGTAATTAGAAGCACTTATGAGACGTCTACTTCACTACAACGCTATTCCGTTCCTCACAGATTGTGTGTATATAGAAATACTTCAACTTCTTGCTGCTTGACAGAGAGGTAGCTACGAAATAAGGGTTTCTTGGTTGAGATAGGTAATTTTTAGAAGCTTTCACACTGCAATTCCTCTTGACATTCCGGAATACAAAATTTTTTCCTGCGTATTTTTAGAGCTTTCATTGCACAATTCCTGTTTACTTTCAGAATACCAAAAATCTTTCATTCGCGTTTTCAGGAACATTCACTACACAATACCTATTCATTTTCAGGACGAAAAAAGATAGAGCTCTGGGCGTTGATCAATCCTTGCGGGATGCGCCATGCATTCGATTTCGTTAAGCATCGTTTGGAGGTGATTGAATGCATAACTGGCCATTACAATGACTCGCGATGGCCTACCGATGTATCGAGCCAGTGCTGCTATCCTCCCAGACAANNACCCCGGAGGGATGGAAGGCTTGGTGGCCATGGGCGCGGAGATCCACTACACGTGTGTGTTGCAGGGCGCCTCCAACCACTGCCCTACACCAGCCCTTCTTCATGAATGCTACAATTTTTTCGTAAATACATGTATAAAAAGGAAGCTTAAGGTTTCGAAAAAGACAGCTAGCGATGAGCGACCAGTAGTGCCATAAAAAGCGAAGTTACAATTGAAATGCTGTTTTCCAATAATCACAAGGTTGAACATGAGGTAACATGCTTGTCAAATCAATTTCGGTTCGTTCATTGTCAACATCGCGATTTTCATTCAGGTCGATCTCCTCATACGTCTCATTTGCGAGCTTTGATTGAAGCACTCAGGCCGTCTCGTTGTGGACATGAAGTTATCATTACCAGGTACCTTGTGCATTAATTCTCCAGCTGTTTTGTTTTGTAACAACAGGGTATTTGTAGAAACAGTGATTGACACTTGTCAAAGAGAGCCGACTCTTGTTGTTGGTATTGTTAGAAATATCAACGAAGTCTTGATGTAGGCTATACATATCGACTTGTGTTATAAAGCTACTTGGCTCGTTCTTTGGCTGCTTTTATAAGAATGTGGCGATGTAAACGAAAGCTGGTGATGCCTAATCTAGTACTGTCTCTAACCGACAAGAATATACCATTTTTACCAAAGCTATAAAAGCACCTATTACAATCCGCTGTTGAAGGAACTCATTCCAGATGGCTCTATTGAATACGGATCGCGTCCAGGTGTCGATAATCGCAATGAGAGGTACCCAACTCCACATACATCAGGTGGTCCGATTTCTCAAGTGTTACGAAGAATGGTGACAGGCAAACTGAAATCATCAGTAGTCCCATTAAAGTGAAGTTTTCCTATCAATCAAACCACCGCCGACTTAAGGGAATCGTATCATTATCCTTGCTTTCTAACAAAATTCACTCAACTTTTTCCGCTAAAGGCCATGTGGTGCGGTGGTGTATGCCCTATTCCTATCCTTTGGCAGTTTAACATCTGTCCGTCTCACAATCATTTCAACCGAGAAGTATTCAGTAGTTTAAGCCCTGATGATCGCCTTCTTAGAGTCGTCAGCTGAACTGTTCTCTCATATTGAAAAACATGGCTTAGTGCTCTACCAACCACCAAAAATAGTAATGCGAGATAATTGTAGCCGTGGTACTATTCACATAAGTGTTCGGGACTGTCGCTAGAATCACGTTGCACACAATCACAGCGAAATCGCTCTCGTTCCACTTGCCTTTGTAGCGGATCATCTGCAACGTTGCTGACAACTGATTTTCCTTGTGGCTACAGATTCTCTAAGTTAGGCAAAAAAAGGGGCTCATCAGACGAGTGCTCTGCCACGTTTTTTTCTTTTTCTTAAGTTTAATTAATGCTTGATACTTGAATGACCCATTCTCAGTGGTTGTGCGAGCCCACTTGCGAGTGGTCTCCACTTTTCGGAGAATTGCTGGTTAAGTCATAGTGGCTTCCTGGAATCCCGAGGTCAGCCTGGCCAAAATGTGCTCCAGGTTTTCACCACCACATGTAGTCGCAGCCTTTATGGATCAGAGGGAGATTTGCCACCGCGCGGCATTGATACCTGGACGGTGGTGGATCCTGGTACTGGTTCACTCTTAGTTAGGCTTCCTGATGGAAACGTCGGACTCCTTCTCAGCTTGGGAGACCTTGCCAAGAGATTAACCTCCCGCTATACTCGCAGCCCGATCCAGCCGCAATAAGGCGGTAAACCGTTAAAGGTAAGTTCACCTAGTGGGAAAGAATTCCGCTTGTAGATCACAATAAGAGAGTCAGCAGATCGGCTTATGGAAAAGCTAATGCATTACTTGTCGAAAAGAAAATCTGATAAACTCGAAGGATTTTAGAAGAATATGAAATTTGTTTGTTAACGTAAAGCCAAATATACGTGGTTACTTACTTTCCACTACTATAACGTTATCAATTTTCCGAGTAAGGAGCTGGACGACGAAGACGACCTATTAGTTTCGACCGTTAAGTGGAAAGCTATAGAGCATATGAGAGCTGATACATTCTCATAGAGAGCAGTTCTGCTGTGCGTCTGATTTACATAGAAGCGTGACGATGAGGTAGGACGGATAGAAACTATATTTTGGGAGCACGGAGAAACACACAGCTGTAGGTGTACGTGCAGGGCAAGTGTGTTGTCAGACTGGGAAGCGAATATGAACGTACATCGACAAGTGGAACGAAGACGCTTCCGGTGCAACGAATACAGCAGGAAGGCAGTGATCCTGAGTCGAAAGTTCGAATTAGTTCAAAGTTGACTTTTTCACCGCTCTTCTCCACCCCCACCATCAGAAGGTTCGAATTTAGCTACTGCGGTCTCGCAGCCATGGACGTAGAACGTGGATACTTAGTTAGATGGCCCGTTTTCACTGCTTTTGCGGTTACCAGCATAATTTTTATTTCTTTAGAGTTTTGCTGGCTTATCCATTGTGTTCGTTGGATTTCCGTGGCTAATCTAGCCAGACACTGCACCAGGTCCTCACCACCACAGGCAGACGCCGCCCTTGTGGATCAGAGAGAGATTTTCCACCATGCGACTGGTTTGTTGCCAGAACATTGGTGTGTACTGGTATCGACTTACACTTAGCTGAGCTTGTTGATGGAAAAACCGAAATATTTCTCAGCTTGGGAGGCCCTGATGGAGAGATGAATTTCCTCGCTGTACTTTGCAACCGGATACGCAGCAATTACACCCATCAACGAAGGGGCGGTAAACGGTTGGGAGGCGTAATACACACAGCCGTATACGTAGAAGTATGCGCTAAATTGTTTCTGTCACCCATTTTTCCGTCTTATAATGAAACAGAGTGAAATGAGACTGCAAGATTTAAGGTACACCTCCGTAGTTTTGACGGACCATTTCAAATAACAGGGTTTGCCTAAACTCAGACTGTAAAACGAGCGCCGTTAACCATATCTGAAAGCCTCTTTGAATAAATCCAAGGTAAACACGTAACAAGAAGCATTTTGGCTTAAAAAACAAAGCTTAGTACAATACTATGGAATACGAAATACTACAGTTTTTTAGTGGCACATATTTTTGTTCATATGAAAAAATTTTAACGGCATTTCCTACAGCGTTATCAAATCGTTCCACTACTTACTGTTAGGCTACGGTCTGAGAAGCAACAGCTCCACATAATAGTAAATAGAAGGTATTACCTAACTGATGTCGTTGTTGTTTTAAAATTCTACACGAGACCAGACTATCGCCTCCTTTGTGCAAGATTCCATTCCTCGAAGAAAGGAGGAATAGCCATTCAGCTCAAAAAATCGAGATCACAAAACCACCATAAACATTTATTCAATTCATCAGTCAGTTATTGGGAACTTGCCGTTCTCGGCAACATAGACGAGAAATACGATTGCCCAGGCAGCGTCCAGAGAGGCAATAGAAAAGCTCATTACCAGTTCCTGCCTTTATATGAGATAACGGAAGGTGGAAATGTCGTAGCACCTGTTCTCCCTTCAGAAATCCGACAAGCCATTTCATCGGTGAAAAAA
>UYYA01005489.1:2125-19850 GCA_900624975.1 Angiostrongylus costaricensis | reverse complement strand
ATGGAAGGCCGTGGTAGTCAAGGAGTCCCTACTCAGTACATAAAGATTCTTTGTGAGCTGTACAAGAATTTCACAATCAAGATATCACCATTCTGCAACGATATTAACATTGACGTCAAAAGAGGAGTTAAGCAAGGCGATACCAGCTCGCCAAAACGATTTACCGCCACCCTTCAGAACGTCATGAGAACATTGGAATGGGATAACATGGGGCAGTTACATCATATTCGCTTTGGTGATGACATCGTCCTTATAACGCCAAATATTAGCCAAGCGGAACGTATGCTTGCCGACTTTGATACAGCCTGTGAAAAGATTGGTCTTCGACTAAATCTCACAAAAACGATGTTAATGAGTAACGAATTGGTTTCGTACGCCCCATTCACGCTCAACGGAACGAATATCTCCGGATACCCCAGTTATATCTATCTAGGTCGGGAAATCAATATGATGAACGAACCAGCTCCAGAGCTGAGCAGAAGTAAACGAGCGGCTTAGGGAGCTTTCAAGAACATCGAGGATGTAGTGAAGAGAACAAAGAATACCGTGCCCACCTTTTTGACTCAACTGTACTTCCTGCCTTAACGTATGCGTTAGAAACCTGCGTAAGCAGGATGAAAGATCACTCGGCGTTATCGAACACGCAGTCGAAAGGACAATGCTAGGAGTATCTCGTTCCACACAAGTAAGGGATGGGATCCGAAGCTCCGACCTGCGTCAACGATCAAAAATCAAAGATGCCGTTCTGCACGCCAAGCAGTCGGAGATAAGGTGGGCCGGACACGTAATGCTTGTGAATGACAACCGTTGGACAAGAGCCGTTAGTGATTGGATTCCTCGGGATGTCAAACGTACTGCAGGAAGACCAGCGATCCGATGGTCAGAGCTCTTCACAAAGAGCTTTGAAGAAAGATATAATGCTCGACGAGTCCCTAGAGCGAGCAGAACCCACTGGGTTACTTCTGCATGCGACAGGAAAAAAATGGAAGATTTACTAGCGCCCGTTCGAGTCACTCGACGATCAATGAGACTACAGGTAATACAGGTGAAAGGCGATGTTGCTAGCCGGACCCTCATGTGCTATCGCATGATACCGAAAATTGCTAAAAGCAAAAAAAAAAACTACACATTTCCCACCCAAATGCTCTTTTGTTTCAAGCTTCAACAGACAGGTCGGCATAGTTTACATAGGACAGAAGAGACGATCCGAGTAGGATGATATAACGTACTCAATGAGAGGCGATTTGTAGAACAAAGCAATGATAAAGAGAAATGCATAATGGAATAAAAACCAGGAATATTCTGTATTTGACAAATGGTGGTGATGTGAATTGTAAAGACTAGTAAAATGAATTGTGCGCGATGGTATTCGTCTGGCACAACTCATTTCATTATTTTTTGTCCCAAACATGATCATAACACGGGGACCTTTCATTGGTCACCACCTCATTCCATCAATTTTTTATCTCGGAAATGATCATATCACAGCGACTTTTCATTGGTCAGCATACCAATTTGTACTTTATACGTGCACTTATACTATAATAAATCGAGCAATGAACGGATGAATGAATGATCGTGAGTAGCAAAAAAGTTGGATCCATGCCAAATTAGTCTTGTCTCAATCGGATATTTAATGACGAACAATTATGGCATTCGGCGCAATCAAAATCTTCCACTTTCCAAATTCGTTCTTTCTTTAACTCTCATTCGTTCCGTTTTGCACACTATCTCATGTACCTAAATATGGGTTTCTATTTTCTTGGACTATACAGATAACGCGGGACTGTCATAAAAGCTTTGTTTGCCTCATGTTCCGTCGTCTTCGCCTTCTTCATAACCGTGATGATTCGAGTCGATTGTAAGCAGGCAGTCACGCATGAGTGTTAGGTTACTTCATTTCGGCAATCCTTTACATAAAAAGACTCGACTCAATGCCACAACGAAGAGCTACAACAATTTAAACTATTGAAAGGACATAGAGTTTTGTTAGGTCTCATTTTTTCATTGACACCCGCATCTCTCATCTGAACCAAAGGAACTACGACTGCACATAACAACACCAAAAGACCACCGGTTATTGACAATCCACTCCTATTAAAATGGGTTTGAAGAAGGCGAAGGCGCCGAAATATTAAAAGGATGAAAGATAAAGCTCTCAGCATCGATCATTCCTGAGGGATGCGCCATGCATTCGACTTCATTTTAAGTATCGTTAGAGGTGATTGAACGAATAATTGGCCTTTACAATGACCCGTGGTGGCCTACCGATGTATCCAGCCAGTGCTGCTATCCCCCCAGGCAAGCCGACCCCGGAGGGATGGAAAGCTTGGTAGGTCATGGGCGCGAGGATCGATTCCAAGTGTGTGTCGCAGTGGCAGAAGCGCCTCCAACCCTTGCGCCACACACGCCTTTCAAAATAATAGCTGAATAAAATTTATTTTACCATTAATTTTACTCGTTTTGGCTCAATATTGTGAGAAATACTGGCTATTATAGCTGAGGTTCGGAAAAAGTCAGTTTTTTTGGATATATTATTTCACTGTAAATAAAGTGGCAGTTTTGATTTCTCCCAACAAAATCCATAAGATTATGGGAGCAACCATTTCTTACTGTGCTCCTTTCTCCTATAGGTGAAATAATGCTTATAGAATTAACTCGAAAGACCGACTTTCTATAAACCTCGGCATAGATTCGGCAACTTCGCCTTCCTCAGAGCCTGGACGTATTTTACATTAGAATATTTTTATTATTCGGTGTAAAAGAAAGGTTAAAGTGTTAATGAAGATCAAACTTTCAAATAGACGCCATATTGAACAGAAAGGCCGTGATGTTGTCACCGTGATGTTACGTACGGGACTGACCCACACGTAGTTCACGTGGGGTCGCGAGCAAGACAGACACAAGACAACGCTTACAGAATGTACTCTTTCTTTGATGAGCTTACACGAGGTTGATAATGATATTTATTTTCGGCTGGCATTTCGACGTCTTCGTCTTCCTCAGAGGCGGTGATCCGAGTCGATGGTCCACGCTTGTTATTCGTTTCGATGTGGCGGCTTCGCCTTCGTGTCGAGTCAGGTCTTTTTCAGCGAGCCATCTCCTCGAATGAGGCATACTCACTCGGTGACGCCCTTTTTTGCAGGATGCTGATGATTGATATAATGATTGTTCGGTGATAACCTGTTTTCCTCCCGGACAATCCATCCTGCAGAAGTCGGTGTTATTATCAACTAGTACAAGGCGTAGTAATATTTCGAAACCGACTTTCCTTTAACCTCGGTGTAACTAATAATATGTATTCATTCTAGAAATGCTTACAGTGACACCTGATTGATTATCCTTCTCGCGTCGCTCGCACCATACGACCATTTTTATTTGGAATTATTTTATTAGCTACAAATGACCGTCTCGAGTCACACTTTACTTTTAATAGTTTACAGTTAGTATTCTTACGTCTATCTATAAGGCTATGAAGAATTTTATTAAAATAGTATTTCAACCTCGCGGTTCCCTTTCACGTCGGCATGACCAATCAGCATGTGTCCTTTATTTGATAAGCTTACATAAGATCCATAAGAAGTTTTTCTTAAGATATTTTTAACGACGCAGATTTCTCAAAATCTCATTGTACCTCTTCTGATCAGTCAGAATACAGAAGAATTGGAGAAGATCGTTCATTGACAGAAAATTTCCTGTTCACTCATCTTACATCTACATACTTTTTTAAAAAATTTATTATTATTTTTAGCCGTCTGAAATAAAAACATTTCATAAATTGGAAAAGTGTTCAGATATAATGTAACCGGCTCATTGGGCAGCGCCTCTCGATCCGAAGTATTGCACTCTGGAAAAAGCATAGAAAAGATATGCTTCATAAGCTCTGGCAAATTACAACTTCATTTTGGTACAACAAGAAAAGATCGTGCTTTATTGAAGAGGTCTGTGGGTACTACCGATTTTTCCGTCAATAATTGGAGTTCCTCATCATACCATTCACTGATCGCTCACAAAGGCTGGATGGCCTAAACGGTCGCGAGTTCTGTAGGATAACTTGGACCACTTCGAACATAGTTAAAGCTCTGCCATCGATATTAAATTGAGCTACTATCTCACGTTCTAATCTCTCATTTCTTCATGACTTCACGAAAACATTAACATGGCTTTTTCCTGCAATAAGATGAATTTGGATTTTTTGAACAATGTTTAATCTTTCAATCACCGCCTATTATTATTCTTTTAAGGCAGCGCATGACGAGAAATACAAAGAAAAATAATGGTAAAAAATCAGAGAAAAAGATCATGAAAAAAATAATGAAAAAGTCCCCGCCATGAAAAAAGAATAGCAGGCAGTAAATAAAATTTAAACACTGTTATTTCAACCACAGCCTCAACTTGAATGCGTCCAATGCGGAATTGTGCTCCTAAGCTCATTCCCGTTGACTGATGATTACTGATGTCATCGTTAGGTAGAAAACTGTTTGAGAGATAGGCGAAGCAATGGTCTCAGTAGTGTAGTAGGTAACATGTGATCGCCCAGAAACGGTAATTGCTTGTTCAACTTTGGCCTGCGGACTGAGTGCTGCAAGTATCCCACATGATAGTCTCAAGCAAAAAATCCGCTCTTTCACATTCCAATAGGAGACGCTTTTGCCAAAAATCCGGCAAAATGCAATCTTTATAACATTTTAAGTGTTACCGTTACAGCATAGACTTATTGCAAGATTTCAACTTACTGAAGAGTAGTTTATTTGACACTTTGATTTATTTTTCTCATATGTGTCTGTGATATTACATATCCTTTTCTATCTGCATATTTATGCCGCAAATGCTCTCTTAATGAAAGGACTTGTAAAGATTAACTGGTCAGAGCGATCTCTCAGCTTTAAGTTGATTAAAGTGGATGTTTCTTTCGACCCTCTCCCATTTCATTTGGCATAAAAACCTCTTTATTATAACATTTTCAAGGAAGTGCTCATCGATTATGAAAGCTGTTCTTCAGATGACCGTGCTGGTATTACTGGCTTTTCTTCCATTGACGCCTTTTGAAAATACTATGGCTGAGGAGAAGTGGAAGCTCAAGCGTAGTTGTGGTTACCACTTTCTCAGTAAGTGTCGAAACCTAAAAGTGGTACTTAAGGAATTAGGAAAATAGAATTCATTAGCATAGAAATAAGAGTACGCGAACGGCGATCAGAATCCGTTTTAGTGAAGGTCTTAAAAGAAAGCTTATCGAAAAAGCACCTAAGACTTTTTATATCCAAAAGCGCGTAAAATATCGCGCTTAGCTTTTTTTGCTGTGAGCGCATTAGTCAACCGTGAATGGAATATCATTTTACATTACATATGACTCATAAATTTATAGTAGTGTCTTTCTACTTCTGTTCAGCAAACACGACCTGTTATTTTATTCTTTATTCACCAGCAAGCTGACGTTTCGGCGAATTTCGCCTTCCTCAGAGCCTGGAAAGGTCATATTGACAGAAATCTATTCGGCCAAACATCTCCATAACCAAACAAAGAAAACGCTAAACCAAGATTTCAATCACATTGAACACAGCTTTGCACACTCATCGCTTTCTATAAGTCTTCAATTCCTAAGTATGTCACGTGAAGACCAACCGCACAGAATTAATATGGAAGCGTAATGTGCCCCTCCCATCAGAATAACAGGTTTATATACTGTCCAATATCACGCGTGATAATGAGGCATTCTTCCCTGCGGTTCATTTTCGGATTTCTGGAATTAACCCAGAACTCCTCGAGAGTTTTGCGCGCTTGTGTTCTCGATTCCTGTGCGAGGAACGTGACACGTACTTCAAAGTCCTCCCCGTTATGTCTCTGGCTCCTATCCGTGCCTAGTGGAGTATTTGGTCTACGTTTGCCGACTAGGTGTTCTTTTATGCGGACACAGAGGGGTCTGTTCGTTTCGCCAATGTATTCGTCACCACACGCCTTACAGGAGATCAAATAAACTATACCCGAGCTCATGTAACCACCGTCCCATTGGTGGTAATTTACCATTGGGGCAAATTATGCAATTTTGCGTTGCACATAGGCGGTCATATAGTCGGTTACGAACTAGATGGCGCTTAAGATTACTCGGTGGAATTTCGACTACGTTTACAGGAATCTCTAGACCCACTCCTCTTAAGCAGCGTTTTATAGCTGCAGTTACATCATTTGAGAAGAACGGTAGGATAGATGGGACCTTTTTATCGCTAGAGTTGTCGTTCGTGGGCCTAGGATTTCCCCTACACGTTTCCCGAGCTACAGTTTCGTAGCGATTAGAAATGGCTATTTACCGCGCCAGGTTCCGGGATTCTTCCTTCTGTTCTCTTCCTGCACACACGCTGGTGGAAGTTCGGTGATAGGGGTGAGAGGAGAGGTAATGAACCAAGATGTTTTTACTACTTGGCTTTCAGTACTACTTCGTAATGTAGCCATTTTCTGACAGGTTAATTTTGACATACTCAGTGGAAGAGTCATGGAAAGCGGTGAGTGTCCAAAGAAGCTATTCTGTGTTCACTGTGATCAGAATCTTGGTTGAGCATTTTCTTCGTTTGGTTATGGAGGTGTTTCGCAGAACAGATTTCTGTCAACTTGAGATTTGCAGGCTCTGAGGAAGGCGAAATCCGCCGAATCGTCAGCTTATTCGTGAATTAAGAATGGAATTAACACCTCGCGTTTGCTCAACAAGAATGCGAAAAACTACTTGATCAGTGCCGTAGTTAATAGAAAGTCGGTCGTGGGACTTATTACGAGGCGTACCTTGACATATAGTTCGTCGAGTCTTGAAGATGTGATCTTGCTCGGAAACTTGAGAAGTGAAGAACGTTTTCATCTTTTGTGCAAATCACTCATCCATACAAAAGATTACACTAGTTCCTGGTATTGTGCGCAGGTTTTTTTTTTATGTATTTGAAGCATAAAGTTAAGTTTAGTACTCGCTGAGGATAAGGAAAACATGTAGCTGGCATTTCAATTCGTTTGAGAGCTACCCACGCTGTTCTGCGCCATGTATTGAATTCTTCTCTCAGGCGATTTTGTACAGACACTCAATTTAGCTGTAAGTGAAGTGTGGTACTCTCAATCAGAGATCCAACTTGTATCATGCTTTGGCTCTTTAAAGAAACATTATTCATGAATGGAGTCTCCATCTTTTTAATTCGTTATACGGTTAGTTTACTTGGTTCGCCCAACAGAATAAGCATTCTCCCTGCTTCCGCTTCTTTGATGGAAAGAAAGCAAAGTTCTGGAAAAAAAAATGAAGCCTAACGAAGAACCCTCCATTGGCGCAGAACGCATTCGTGTCAGATGAATGACTGTATATATCATGGCGATGCAGCGATGAATATTGTTAGCAATATCGTCTTCTTACGTTGTATTCCGTTACAAAGAGAATAGAAGTTTCCCGAGAAAAAATCCAGCATTTTCCTTACACCACATCCTTTACATTCAGCAGCTTTCTTTTATTGGGGCTCTACACATCGCGCAATTATAGCGGACATTATGATCGAAGTCACCCATAATGGCGAACATTTCCTGTTCCCAATTGTATTCTAGAAATATAGTGGGTTATAGGGCTTATATGGGTTATGGAGAATATTAGAGGGCAGGTTGGATTTGCAGGCGACCTCCATGATCTTCGAGTGTATGGAGGTGTGCTATCCATTCGCCTCCGTTGTCAAGTCCAGCTTTCCTTACACGCTAGGCTTCGTGGAGAAACGAATTGACGGAAATAATGTGAATTAAACAACAATAATGGAACTGCATACTGTAATGTTTATCTGGAACAAGGAATCAGTTGTTTCAACTGATTAATCACTTACTTAGAGATGTTTTAAAAGCACTAGAGGTCTCCCAAGAAGTGTTCATGATTTCATAGACACATCTTTATTCCCACAGTTTATTTTTCAGATAATTCACGCCCACACAGCCATTTTACACCCACCGGCGTTTTCAAAAGAAGGGCCGATCAATATGAATTTCCGTGGACGGATGCGTTCTGTTTCAAGAAAGGTGTGTTTTCGGGACAACTACCACTTTGATAGCCGTAATTAAATTAATGAAATATTTGTAGGCAAGGGCTTCGCCTTCTATACCATTTTTTTTTTTTTATAAAAGTTCCAATCTAACGCTATGCGGTTTCTCGATTTTCCAATTTTATTGAACACTTTTATGCAGTTAAGTATATTTGAAAACTTCTCACATTTGGCTAAATGCACTCACGTAAATGATAGGGTGCGCTAATATATATGTCATAACCCTGATGTGATAAATTTCCAACGGCTATCTGCGCAAGTGTTGTATTCAGTAGGATTTCAATAACCCCGTCTTTGCCGACGGTTTTCACTACCTAGGGTTGTAGCGGTGTACAGTTGTCAAGGATGCATGTTTTGACAGCAACATATTGTGTTGTTCAAAATTCTATAAATATAGAGGAGTACTGTAAGAATGACTCAACAATGAACGCGCTATTACCATTTACTGGGACTAACGCATTCACCACCACGCCATGCGGGTCCTTCGTTTCGCTTGTCTCTCAACTAGTTTTCTATTGATCACTGCCATCAGCAATAACCTGTCAATGGGATTGATCTGGGGAGCTCAAACCAGCAACGAACACAATTATGATTAGGCTGAGACTACAATTTCCGTTGCACCAAGTAGAAATTGTAATAGTTTCGTGTAAAACGAGAATAATATTTAAATCGAAGACTTTTGCAAAAATGACATGAATAACCTAATCTTAACAAAGAAACGTGTAACGCTACGAGCACTTGCGATAAGCTCGAATACTTCAGTCTCAAAAAGCTCAGAACGAATCGAAAATTCGAGCAAACACTACCGCTGGATTCTAAATGAACTGAATGAAAGAAAACAGGCTTTTTTCATAGAATTTGCTCTGAGGTTCTTCTTTGCCAAGAAAGTGAAAGATTTCTTGCCCTTCCTCTTACATGGCAATAAAACTCGGTTCTCTTCGAGAACAGAAGCTCCACTGGTGGATAAACAGAGGTGAAGCGCCTAGGCCTTTTCGAAGCCAAATTAGTTCTGGTGATTATTTTTGATATGGAGATGAAAGAAAATGAATGAAAAGTTGTAATCTACGGAGTCGGCATTAAACAAGAGTAGAGAAAGGCAAAATACTTTCAAATGACAACTTCGGAACATACTTTACGCAACGTTATAAACAACATTTGCAGTAAATTAAACGACAATACATAGAATCGTGTCCACTGTTTGAGTTTCACATGAATATTGCGTATTTTGAATATTAAGGGCGCGTTTGGCACAATGGTTGGAGGCGCCCTGCAACATACACCTGGAATCGATCCCCAGGCCCATGACCCACCAGTCCTTCCATCCCTCCGGAGTCGGAAAATTGGTGCCAGCCCTGTCTGGGATGATAGCAGCACTGGCACGATACATCGGCAGTCTACCACGAGTCATTGTAAAGGCCAGGTATGCATTCAATAACCTCCAACGATACCTAATGAAGTCGAATGCATGGCACATTTCTCAGCGATTGATCAGCACCGAGAGCTTGCTTTATCATTTGTCCTTTTTTTATTGCGTAATTTTCATCGGAAATCGATGTTGTCAAGATATGAAGTATAAATTAGGCAAGGAAATTAACAACCATTATTGTGGGGTGTAGTTATTCAAGCTACGGAATAGGTCTGCTTTTTTCCTCGTATTCTCTTTTCCTAGGTATCTTCTTAACGTTCTTTGCTCATACTCGACTACGATCTTGTTATGTTTGATGCACATGTTATCTGCTTCTCATCCTAGCTCACGCGTCCATTAGAGAAGCCTCTTTTTATTGATGATGTAACTCTCTATTTATAATTTCAAGGCCGACTTTCTATTAACCTCGGTACTGGCCGATGATTCAGCGTTTTTTCTCAATGAGCAAGCACGAGGTTGGTATTATAGCATTTATTAACACAATAACTGACGTTTAAGCGGTTTCGACTTCATCAGAGCCTGGAAAGGTCAAACTGGTATGCGATCTTCTCAATCAAACACTTTCATAACCTCAGCAGACAGAACTTAACACATAAATCTGCATTAGCATAAAAAACAGTTCCCTCGAAAACTAACGGTTCTAAATCACAATGTTTTACCATTTCACATTTAATCAATTTCTATTTACTGCCTATTCTTTTTTCATGGCAGGGTATGATGTGAACTACAACTGCATTGATGCTGAAATATTTGCAGAACTCCACGGATGAGAGAAAGGTGAAACGAAGGACATGCATCGTGTGGTAATGGGCACGTTAACCCCGGAAAGGGTAATAACGAGGTTTGATCCCGGCCGCAATTACCTATGGTCCCGAGTTTTGCAAATGTCACAACATCATTATAGTTGCAATTCACCGTCCTTTCTTCTCTAGGATTGGATCTAGCAATGTATCACTGAAGTCAGACTGAGATGTTGTGTTACTACTATGCTTGTCATATATTACGGAATTCACGAAGTCAACACAAAACCACCGAACACTTCCACACGCCAGGTAGTTCGTAACCGGCTATATGACCGTCTATGTGGAACCCAAAATAGCATAATATGCTCCAATAGCAGATGCAGTGAATGCATGAGTTCGTGCACAGTTTATCTGATTTATTGTAAAGCGTGTGGAGACGAATACGTTGGTGAAGCGGGTAGATCGTTTTGCATGCCTATAGAAAAACACCTGGTCAGGAAATTTAACGTGAAATCAAATACTCCACTAGGCGCGCAGAGGAGACAGAGACATAACGAAGAAGATTTTAAAGCAGAAGTTAACATCATCACACAGAAATCGAAATCATCAGTGCATGAAACTCTTAGAGGGTTCTGGACTAATTTCAACTATCCATAAATAATCCGTAAAGAGAAGTGTCTCGTGAACACGCGTGAAAATCTCAAGCTGATCCCATGTCCTAACACAGGCACATTCCTTGCCCATGAAACGAATTGTGCGGCTGACCCATACTAATTGGAAGAAGACCTACAACGAACAAGGCCATGGGTGTGTTAGAAAAGCTGTCAAATTTTATCTGCTGAAGTTATGAAAGTGTTTGGCTGAGTAAATTGCATGTTAATTTGACCGCTCAAGGCTCTAAAGAAAACGAAACTGCTGAAACGTCGGCTGTTGTGTGCTAGTAAGTGCTATAATACCATTATCTATTTACAGTATTTCTTCTTACTGACCATACCGCTGTTCGATGCTTTGATATTGCTGTGTCAACATGACTTATGTAAAAGTATAATTATTCAAGTTCGAGGTTCAAAACTCCTGCACACTATAAAAGTCCCAGGTGGCAGCTCTGAAAAGGGGAAGCTCACTATCGGAATCGAGCCAGCAGACAGTACTGGTATAATCTACAGCAGGTCGCGTACACGACCAGAATTGATTTCTCGAAGGCCAAAAAAACCGTGCACATGCCCACGATTTAAGTAAGCAGTTACAAGCCCTATCGGCAATAAACGATGGATTTTTGACACTCACGGGATTTTGTAGTTGAGAATATCGCAGTATTGCAGAAGAGGTTTTGCTTCTCATCGAGAGTTACAATGAGGATACTAGGGTTGTGAAAGATCGGTCCACAGAACCGAAAGATTTTTCCTTCTCATAACTAATATTTGGAAGCTGGTCGTGAACCAAGTTGAATAGTTGACAATTGGAAGTGTAACAGAATCTGAGCGAGATAACGGTGTTGCAATAGAAAGACGAAAAGAATGACATTATCATCAAACCCAGGGGTAATTAATGCAACAACCACTTATTATCGCGATATTGGGTTACGTGGCGCGCTGCTCGGAGTTCGTATGCGTTCATATGCTACGCGCTATTTGGGGACGAGTTTCAAATGCGTCAGAGCACAAACAATGATGATCAAACTTCTATCTGGACAAGAGATCGCTAAAAGTACATATAACAAAAAAGAATAAGACAAAAAGGATAAATCTCTCGGCGTTAATTAATTCCTGAGGGTTGCGTCATGCATTCGACTTCATTAAGCGTCGTTTGGAGGTGATTGAATGCATACCTGGTCTTTACAATGACTCGCGGTGGCCTACCGAACTATCGAGCCAGTGTTGCGATCTTCTCAAACCAGTCTGCTAGCAATTTGCTGACCCCGGAGGGATGGAAAGCTTGGTGGGCCATGACGTTGGGATCGATACCACATCTGTGTTGCAAGGCGCCTCCGACCACTGGGCTACACGCTCCCTTACATATAACAATTAAGATAACAACGTGATCAACGATCAAAAATAATATACGTAAGAGTTGCACTAACAGTACGGTAGATGCTGATAAAAAGGTTGGTAATAGGCTGATAAAGTATTATTATGCGAAACAAATATTATATCATTGAAAACACAGCAAAGGGAAAGCAGTATAAATGGAAGCAGTGTGCTGTGCAGAAGGAATTGCAAAATCAACAACCATCTTTATACAGCATTTCCTAAGCGAACGGTGTAATCTTACAGAGCACTGGAGAACAAACATAGGTAGGGATGCAAAGTCACCAGAACATGCGTAGCGGTATGCATTGAAGTGGCACAAGTAATAGCATTTTGCAGAATCCACAGAGAGACGACACCTGTTTACAATGAATACAAAAGGCACAGAGAACTACAAATAGATAGAAAGTGTTCCCCATAGTTTGGATTAGGGTGCGTGTACAGCAACGGTAGGGTTCGCCCTGCAATACACACACGGTATCGATCTCACCGCCCAAGGACCACCAAGCCCTCCTTCTCTCCAGGGTTGGCAAATTAGTACCAGACTTGTCTAGGAGGATAGCAGCACTGGCTCGATGCAACGGTAGGCCAAAACGAGTCACTTCAAAAGCCAGAAACGCATTCAATCACCACCAACGATGCTTAATGAAGTCGAATGCATGACGCATCCCTCAGGGATTGATCAACGCGGACAGCTTTATCCCTTTATCCGTTTAGGTTAGCTGCATTCAGCAATCTTTAGTATTCCAAGTAATGTAACGTATAGTAACGGTTCTTAATCACTGATTCTTTCACTTTTCCTTGCCTTCAATTGCTTTGTGAGAACACATCGAGAATAGATACGTCCAGTCTATGGCTCACCTATGGCACTTAAATCACCTCGTTGCAGGTTCACATTACATTGCGGAACCGCAATACGGAAAAAGAATCTGTCTTTATAAGTTCTATCTAGTAATTTCAAAGGCTTTGGGTGAGAAGCTGAATAACATGGTAGAGGTTTATAGAGAAACAAATGGTAGCTCATGTAAAGTAGGCTCAACAACTTCGCTTGCTAAATTTAATAGAACAGGGGTTCTCGGACTCCCATACATTTTATTGCATTATGTAATGCTCCATCATGAAAACTGGGCGCGTGTGGCGCAGTGGTCAGAGGCGTTGCGCAATACACAAGAGAGCTATTCCCATGCTCCTGCCTTGCCAAACTCTCCATCCCAGCAGGGTCTGCAAACCAGACCTGTCTGGTAGGATAGCATCACTGGTTCAAAACATTAGTAGACCACCTTGAGTCATTGTAAAGGCAAGATATGCACCACTCAATCGCCTTTAGCGATGCTTAGTGGAGTCGAATGCATGACCCATGTAAGGATTGTAAGGACTAAAAAGGTCCATGCCCCAAGGATTGATAAATGCCGAGGGATTAATCTTTATTTCCTTAAATCGTGAATTCAATGGAGTACACAATTCAGTATTACCTTCAATCCAGTGATTTTTATTTAGAACGAATCAGTGTGATTTCTATACAATCATATGCGGTGTCTCTAATCACCGATGTGACCTCTATATAGCCCATTTTCTTTCTTACGGTTTATTTCAACGCACCAAATCCCTCTTATCCTCATTTCCATTCATCATGATGAATTATAAGGACTAAAAAGGTCCACTCCAAAGAACTCCCTCATAGAGGGATCTCGTGCCGGTTAGTCGTGAAACAACGTGGCGTTTCCTCCAGGTGGTGGATAGGGCTTAATCGTGGACCAAAACCAACCTTTGCTTCCCTGAGACGCAGGTGGATTCAGCAAATAGTTTTCCTGCTTCTGCTGCGTGCGCCGATTTGGCACCACAAACCTTCTGCACTTACTAGGACTATTCGTGTATACGTGAGTGGGTGTGTTCTCGCTTACGCGGATTCTATCCTACGAGTTATTTCGGTCAAACGCCTACAATCAAGGTGATTGAGAAGAACAATGGGAGGCGGCTAGAAGTCGCCTCCAACAAATAAGGTCCGCGTATACTCTAGGAGAAAATCACAAGCTACCAGTCAGTATAGCCAGCACTCACGCTCAGAGTTCAACAAGGTATGCGTGGGTGTCGTACGCTATACACATTGAAACAAGTGGGCCTCATTTTCTTGGTCCCGTTAAGACCACCTGCACGACAGCGTTAGGTAGGACGAGTATGAAAATCCTGCTAAAATTTCAGAACCATTCTAAGCCATCTAAATTTTAAAGGACTGAGAAAACCAATCTGTACCTCGAATGCACGCCCACTTGCATCTGAGTCTTCGATAGAAGACCTGATCATGCAGGCAAGAAGGATGAGGTACGACGTCATCGGCCTGGCCGAAACGAGAAGACGCTGGCCAGTCTATGACACCAGAGAAGAATTGTTCCTCGGAACATGCCACAGTAGAGGAGTCGACGGCGTCGGCGTTCTCGTCAACCTGAGTTTGGCTACGAGCATCGTTCGATTCATTCGAACAACTAGCAGCCAGAATCGAACGCTGACGACTGAAGAGACGTGGATCAATGCCGGCATTGATAGTCTTCGCCGTTTATGTATCGATATCAAGCTATGACAAAGTCGTAGTCGAAGCATTCTATATGAACTCGGAGAAGTGCTACACAGAAGGCCATGAATTCTTTAACGCTTAACGCCCAGTGTGGACACTGTAGTATCGATATTCAATTTGCTGGCTCCAGAGATTTCTTTTTGCACCGCACTATGTATGCTTATTCGATAGCCAATCGAAAGCAGATAAAAATAGCAGAGGGGAGACCAGGAAAGGCATCCCTACACTTAACAGTTCACGAATCCACCCTGTCAAACGAGTTCATTTTGAAGCGATGCACCTTGAGATCCGACACTTCGAAAAGTGCGCTTCGAATAAGGAAATCAGCATATAGATGTGCTCATATGTCTTATTTAGTTGTGAATATATTATTGACGCGAACCAAATTACACTGACAGGGTAGCCCGGGGCATCAAAAACGTTGTTGGTCACCAATGTAGTTTATCGCTATTCGGGTTGACAACAATTCCCGTCCCTCACTCTAATATTCTTCCATTGATGATTTAGGAAATAGGGCGCAAAACAACTTCTATTGCTATCTAAAACCGTCGCAATTTATTAACTCACTCTTTCAAATAGATTGGAAGCTTGGTTGCGCCTAGTGAGATCAAATGAAATGCCACGCCTCTGGTATGTGAGGAAGCATACCTTTCGAACAACACCAAGTGCTTTCTCTATCAATGTGAGCACTGCATGGTTTGGTCGCCCTCTTCATCTGTCAATTGAGCGGGTAATATTGAGATATTCAAGAATTCGATACAGTGACCTATACTGAAAGGATTTCGGGAGCTTTTTTCATTGTTTTCACTATCTCGTAACCACAGAAGCTGTTCATTCGGTACTTAAAGTTGGCTTTGAGGACGTGGAGCGTTCTGTCCTCACTGACATATTGGAACAGTTCCTTAGTGGCCTTAATTTTCCTTCGAATCACGAGATAACACTATTGCAATATTCCCAACGTGATCACCATAGATACTAGCCCACTCCTCTAGGATTGGTTTCCCTTCGGAACACCTGTTGATGGATTTAACGCATCCGCCACTGTATGCATTATCTTCTCCACGTGCACTTGATAGAAGAATAAGTGAACGCTCAATACAATCAGACTATAAAAACATTTATTTCATAAACTGTAACATAGACAGATACTCGTTTCCCACATAAAACCAACAATGGACAGTGAACAGTCGAGAAACAACAATGACTTCATGCTAGTTGTGGCATGAAATCTCCGAACCAGATCAGGTGCTGGTAGTTGTACTAGATCCACCATGGACCTACAAGACGTTAGGAAACGATGCGGAAGAGGGAGCATGTACCTAAACTATGGAAAAGGATGATTAGTAGGAACTCTTAAAAAGAAAGATTTAAATACTCACTAGTTTCCTTGACAACAAGATGTCCTCTTCGTCTACTTCTTCATTACCATTCGGAAATACCGATCACAAGCAGCTACGAACTCTAAAAACTGGAATCATTGAAGAGAAACAAAGCGAACAAGAAAAAGGAAACTCACAGTACCCGCTAAAGGAAAGGAAATAACGATAATGAACGCACAAGAAAAGGTCAATACCTAAGACCGACTTTCTACCAATTTCGACACTCAAGTGGAAGACATTCGAAGAACAAAACAGCAAGTGCTTAAAGAGCGTGGTAACGAAATCGTACCTGCTCATCAAAACAAAGGTGTAGTAGAAAGTCGGTTCTTTTCAAATAAACGATACTAACTGCTTTGTACAAATCCTAACGAAAATAGCATCGCTCTGCTTAAACCGAGAACGCCCAAGCACCAATGATTCCATATAACACAAAACAAAAATCTCTCTGAGTACGGAGCCTTACCTGATTATTTACGTTCGCCATCTCTCTAAGGCGAAGTGGGCTATTTAGTTCGCCGTGCAGGAAGCAAGCTCAACTGTTGCGATATTTCCATTTGACGCTACACAGTCGGCTCTTTAAGGCAGCTTAAGGACGAAAATATCGTAAACACCAAGGTTAAAGCACGAATATGCTCATGACACCACGAAAATTCGTTGAGATAAAAACAGAATGGAGGCGAAATAGGCGAACTATTTATCTTTTTGCTCTGATGATGACGGGATCCAAAGCCCGTGAAATGTTGGCGGATGCCTCATTAGAAACAGAGGAAAGACATAAACATTTAGACACATCAGCGTAAAAGCAAAGAAATGAACGGCAGCGACACCATATGCACACCTAAAACAGTTGAACAAAGTCCAACTCTAACGATATACAAGGCATAGTAAACGTACCACCTGCATCACCTGTAGTCCTGTTGATCGTCGAACGACTCGAGCGAGCATCATTAAATCTTCCATTTTTCCCTGCCGCGTGCAAGAGTAGCCCAGTGGGTTGTGGTCGCTCTAGGTACTCGTTGAGCACCATAACGTACACGTATAGCAACTAGAAACTAGAACAATAAGAGTATAATGTATCAACAACTCGACCGATTTATACAAGTGTACTAAGCCCTTAACACCTTAGTATTCCAGTCGAAGGAAAAGTACTGGGCACAGCTGAAAAAAAAACATCGCACATTCGGTGAGGAATAGGGAAATTACCCAGTTCGTTATGTGACACATAGAATACTCAGCTTTCAACCAGTAATCGATTGTTGTACCATTTGGTGTCAACACAAAGAGCCGTTGATAGCCTGTACAGTGTACAAATGTCGTGGCAATGAAGAAGTAACGAAAGAAACAAGACTCTGCCGACAGAAGAACGTACAAAACGCTGAGAGACATGTGGTGGCCTAACTGCCATTCACAAGAGAGGGTGAATGATACACATTCGACATACACACTGAACTCACTTCGATAAAAAAGGCTGTTCCGCTTAAAGCCCCAAATATCCAAGCCAACAAAAGACAATAGCAACTCACCGAAAACTGAGTG
>UYYA01005488.1:0-19889 GCA_900624975.1 Angiostrongylus costaricensis | reverse complement strand
ATAACAACTGGAGAAGTTTTTTATAACCTAGCGAAACCATTTCTTCCAACGCTTTACCGAATAACCGTGGCTGGGAGGTGTTCCTGGGTGTCGGGCTGCGTTATACAGCAAGACGATTCATCCCTTGGTAGGATCTCTCGAACTAAGGAGTCCGGCGTTTCCACCACGAAGCCCCGCTAAGAGTAAACTGATGCCAGGATATACCACCCTGGTATCAAACTTGTTTCATGGTGGCAAATCTCCATCGGATCCACAAGGGCTGAGACAGCCTGTGGTGGTGACTACCTAAGGCAGACCTTGGCCAGGCCGACCATGGGGCTCCAGGAAAGCACAATGGTTAAACCAGCGAAACTCCGAACAATGAAGAATGTGTTGGGGCCCGAACAACCAGTGAGGATGGCCTGTCCAAGTATCCAGGTTTTCAAGAGAAGCCATTTCTCTACTTTTCAAAATGCCGAGCCTTTTTTGAACTCAAAAATCGAAACCGAGAAAAGGAGTTTCTCTTGCTTTATTGGGATACGCGAACGATTTGTTGTCCAATTAGCATCGATTATTGGTAATGTAGCCTTGTTGGCGCCTCAGAAACGCTTAGGTCATTGCAGGAATGGCTTGCTGCCCTTGTGCCAATCGTGAACGTAACAGCAGAACACTACTGGTTTCCTCGTCCACGAACGTGGTTTCTAACATCTGCTAGGACCGGTTTCTGTTCCTCGATTCGGGATTTGGTTTATTTGATTAATTTGAACGAAATGCACGCGTGCCCATGTCGAAAGCACTCATTTTAATTTCATGTTTTCTTTTTTCTTTTCTGGATCTACCTACAATAAGAGGTTTTCCGATCGTTAACATAGGCAGTCGCAGGTACATTTAGATTAGACACCATATATCTTCCTCTCCTCCTAACGGTTTGCAGTTTCATCGTGGCTGGGAGGTGTTCCTGGGTGTCAGGCTGCGATCTACAGCCGGTCTTCCGCAAGGCTTTCCAAGCTGGGAAAGGCTCCGGCGTTTCCATAAGGACGTCCAGTTAAGAGCAAACTTGTACCAGGATCCACCACCGTCCTGGTATCGGACTAGTGGCATGGTGGCAAATCTTTCTATGATCCACAAGGACGATGACTGCCTGTGGTAGTGACAACCTGCAGCAGACGTTGGCTGGGGTGATCTCGGGTTTTCAGATAACCACAATGACTAAGCCAGAAAAACTCCGAAGAAATGGCTCTAAAGCCCCATTTTTGTTATTTTTATTATTTTATTTTGCACGCCTCGTGATCACATCTATTGTGCGGCTCGTAAAATTTCTTCCATTCGATTCGTTTTCCTCGCGCTCAGCGTTCCAAAAGACCTTCGAACATCTCGCTTGTTGCTTCGATTACTCCTTGAGGATTCCATCTTCTTTAATAATGTCAGAAAACGGTCGAGTCGATTTTCCATGCAATCTTGGAGATAGCCGACTAATGGCTTTTCCTACGAGGAGCAGAGGAGAGCGTTAGGGCGGGAGATCGAGCCAGCACCTTGCTTTTTGGTTAACTGTATCAGTAACCACTATGCCATTGTGTTCGAAAGTCACGTAGAAACGCCGTGTGATAATTCTAAGGACTGTCTTTTTACTAGGTTCGGTAACGATAAGTTAGTTTTCTTCTTGAGGAGAACGAGTTGTTAATATAAGCTTAGTTCTACAGTGGCTAACGCTTCGGAGGTTTCGCCTTTTCCAGCGGTTATAAAGGAAAGATTGATAAAATTAAACACTGTCTAAAGAGCTCAAAAGACCGACTTTCTACTAACCTTGGCATTATAACCGGTATATTTATTTATATGTTCTTATGAACTGATCTTTTAGAACTCGTGTGAGGTTAAGTTGATATAAGTTGTCGTTACTGTTGCTGTTGTTGGTTGATGGCTGACAGTGGCTAACTGTCTAAAGAATGTATTCCCAATGCGGTTGAAATTAAGGTATCGGTTTTTTTGGGGTTATGAAAGTACTTGACTGGGAAGATCGCACGTCATTTTGGCCTCTCCAGGTTTTAAAGATGGGAAAACAGCCGGAAAGTTCCTTTTGTTTTCTTTGAATAAACCTTTATATTAATAACTTATTTTTTGGTTAAGAAGAAAACATTGGGACTTATTTATTAAGAAGGGTCTGTATTCAGGAACGCTCAATTTGATACACCAATGTGGAATCGCGCGAGCCCCAAGCAATTATCAACTCGCTGCCGAACTTGCGAAGCACTATAGAAAAGCGATGAAAGAAAGCCGAACTAAGCTCGATCGACTACTGTGGTACGTTCAGCCACGCCATGGTGTTCTCGATTTTGTCGCGACGACGGGTCTCAAGCATGTGAATTTAAACCTTCACTTATAGTAATATCAGTGCAAAAATAGAAAAACAGTAATGCTATGAAATGTAGATACAAAATAAAGAGCAGTAACATGACCAACCAGCGAAGGTGGTATAGGGAAGATGAAAAGAGAACGCTAACAATAGTAAAGTATCATTTAGCACACAAGGTTTAAGTTATATGACGTAAAGACCGCTATGACATGCATCAGTGTCTGAGAAGAATAGCTAGGTGGCACTTTGATACAGCACTGGCATGAATGGATTCACAACTCGATGGCGACCTTTATGCTGTGCTTATGAACTGGGCGGAGCTACCAGCTGGGGAGAGGTTGGAGATACTCGCTCAAAGGGGGATCTCGGCCTTCGAATTTCCTCCTCAATGATACGTTAGCATTAGACCTGACAGAGTTGCAAATAAACACTGACCCACCCATAACACATTCGTTGAGGGTGTAGCGAATAGTACAAAGCAATCTACCTGTGTGACCACCTTCTCGACTTTGTGATTTTTCCTTCCTCAACATTAGTCTCCTAAATCTTGACGCTTCGTAGATGCAATGAGAAATCACTCAGTATTATCTATAGAGCAGTCAAGATGGCGACTGTGCAGTAACTCGTACCACGCGAAGGAGATTACACGAAACGCCACAGTTTCGAAAATTATTAGGTTGTTCAGCAATAAATGAGCGTTATAAAATACTTATTGTTTTAATGTTTTTTATTACCAATATAATATTCTTTGTGCCTTACAATATTATGTGTCATTAGAAAGCCGACTTCATTCATTTTCTAACATTTTCATATATTTTCTTAAGAAATAATTTTTTATCAATTCGTCGTTTTCTCTCCCAGCAATCGCGAGGTCATTAAACACCATACGTTTGCTTCCATAAAATAACACACGTACAACACAACCGTAGCTGACGTTCCGGCAGAATCGCCTTCTTCAAAGCCGCTTTTTCACCTGTCTTCCACCGAAAAGGAAGAGCCGCATGTGGCCGAAGACTGCGACTGCGAAGACGACTTTTCTTTTTTATCAATTTTGAGCCTTGGAATTTTACTAAGCGAAAACGGATTTTCGTCACACTTTCTTTTATAAATTCAAACTCGGTCGTAGTACAACCGAGACGGCTCGAAACATTAGTGAAGTTTGGGGTGAAGGTAGTGTTGGAGAAGCAACAGTGCGAACATGGTTCCGGAAATTCTGATCTCCTGACTTTGACCTCGTAGATAAAGAAGGCCGCGGACGTCCCAATGAATTTTACGACTGCTATTGAAGGCAATAGTGGAAGCGAACACGTGAACAACTGTACGAGTGCTTGCAGAACGGCTTGGAGCAAGTACAGGAACAATTTCCGCTAATTTGAATCTCACAGGAGAAATTTTCACTCACTCGAGTCGCATAGGAAAAAAAACTCGACAAGTCGGTGCCACACGAATTAAACGACAATAAAGAAATTCACCGTTTTGAAGTGTGGTCTGTTACTCTGCTCAACGAAAACGGCCCTTTTCTTGTTCGAAACGTGACGTGCTCGAATTTTTTACGACAACCGGAGACGCTCAGCTCAATGGCTGGATTGCGATCAGGCTCCACAGCACTTCCTATAGCTGAAATTTTGGCTTCTGAACAATCTAATAGATGAACCATACGTGTACATGACGCGCTTTAACCACAACTGGTGGATTACACCCATCAGCACCTGAGGTCCAATCGATGTCAAACAGATGGCAGATTAACAACGAAGATGTGCTCAGAATTCTTTTCGAAGGCCTTATAAGAAGCACACGATGCTCGCTGATTGCCTGGTGCCAATGTAACCGCGTGGGCTGCTTTTGCTCGCTGCAGTACAGATGGAGAGTTCACTGGAACCTTTTGCTCAAATCGCTCGAAACCGTGGAGGAAATCTGTTACAGATGATATAAATGAAATCCTACAGAACAGCTGAAGAAATTCTATATAGCCAGCGAAAAAAGTGGCCCTTTTCCCGTTCTCGATTCCTCATGTACATTTTGCAATAAATATTCTTTCTCTACATTGTAATGGCATGCAGTTTCGAAGCGTAATTCTTGTTCAGCTATTTCCCATTTTGCCATTCTTACTCAGTTTTTTCTGATAGGACGCTTCTTCTACAGAATAATTTGCACCGATTTTGGGCTCTTTGCAATAATACTCCTAAGCATAGAGCTTGTTTTTGTTTATGAAGTCGAACATAATCCCTTGTGGAAGTAACTGGAAGTGTCATTAAATAATAACGCCATATCAGGGCTTTCGAACGCGCGGTGTGCAGATGGAGTGGGACGTTTTATACGAGTGGTAAGGATATTCGAGCAGCAGTCAGCTGAATGTACTTTCCAACATCTGCCGTGCCAAAGAAGTTTCCAAACAAGCACCTGCCCCTATCATATGTAGCCCTATCAGGTTGTGCTATGCCAGTAGAATAACCTTTAGAACCTCTCTAGACGCTGTCTTTAGCTCCGTCTGGCAAAGCTCCACACACTACAGAAGCAATACAGGCAGCCCAGTGGCATTCGTCAAGTGTTCACAGCGTTCGTGCGGTCTTCATCCAGTCCCTCGGTTACTCAGTGCTCCAGCTCTAGTGTACACCTAGCTTCCTTCAATTGCATAACTTGTTCTCATTTCATTCTCGCTTGTATATATCCAGTTAACCACACATTAACACATATTTCGTACTATTATTGTATTGTTGTTATTGCTATAAAAAATGCGGCTGTCCACATAATATTTGTTACACCGTATAATGTTGAAATAAATCTCTGCTGCGGTCATTTTCGTCAAGTCTCAAAAAATGGTTTCATAACTATGCTGCAGGTGAGCACCATTCTATAGGACACCAAAGGTCATCCTTGGAAAGCGTTCTGGAGACCTAGCATTGCGTAATCATTGTGCAGAAAGTTGGGTAGGGTTCAATTTTTCCACACATTATAATGAGATCAAGAATTGTTGGCTACGAACAGCGAAAGAAGAACGGGGCAAAGCTGCTAAAGGAGATTCGTTCAATTTTTATTTATCGAAGCCTTTCATCTAACCAGCGTCTTTCAAATGTCAAAACCAAATAAGTGTTCATTGACCGAACTCGAGTTTTTGACTGCTTGTTATATCGTTCTTTTCGAGTGGACTCGGATGCCTTCAAATTGTGGTCAGCCGCTAATGAGCAGGCAGCCACACCTATATTTGCTGTCAGGTCTCACGTCTCCAGTGCGAAACTTTCGGACGTGCCTACGCACCATGAATTCGAATAAGCCTGATTTAGTTTTAAATGTGTTTTGAGGTGCTTCACAGAAAGCGTGTTCAGNGCCTTACGGGTTGAAATCAATGTGGATAATTTGTTATTTGTTAAGAAGAACTGAGATCGACAGCGTAATCAATATTTTCCTCATCATAATGTCATAACATTTTCCTCGAACAACACTTAGCAATTTACAGTAGCACTTTTTGCCAGTTTTAGAAGAGAGCAGTTCGTTTGCAATAATTGATGCTGCAATTTTCTATATCATTCACCTGAAACAAGTTCGGTATAAAACTTTTAGCCTAAAGTTTTTGAGCATTAGCCTTTTTCAGAGCCGCGTCGATCCAAGTCGATGGTCCACAGCTTGTCGTAATTGCGATGCGAGTGTTCGTTGTCGCATCGAATCGAATCTGATGGAGTGGAGCACCGCTCAAGTGGTAAAATTCACTCGGCGGTGCCCTTAACACAGGGCGACGTCGATCGTTTTCTGCCTACAATATAGCCCACTTTGGCTGGACACTGCAGCCTATAACAGTCCCCATTCCGTTTGAAGGGATTCGTTAACTCTCAAAAAATGGTTTCATAACTATGCTGCAGGTGAGCACCATTCTATAGGACACCAAAGGTCATCCTTGGAAAGCGTTCTGGAGACCTAGCATTGCGTAATCATTGTGCAGAAAGTTGGGTAGGGTTCAATTTTTCCACACATTATAATGAGATCAAGAATTGTTGGCTACGAACAGCGAAAGAAGAACGGGGCAAAGCTGCTAAAGGAGATTCGTTCAATTTTTATTTATCGAAGCCTTTCATCTAACCAGCGTCTTTCAAATGTCAAAACCAAATAAGTGTTCATTGACCGAACTCGAGTTTTTGACTGCTTGTTATATCGTTCTTTTCGAGTGGACTCGGATGCCTTCAAATTGTGGTCAGCCGCTAATGAGCAGGCAGCCACACCTATATTTGCTGTCAGGTCTCACGTCTCCAGTGCGAAACTTTCGGACGTGCCTACGCACCATGAATTCGAATAAGCCTGATTTAGTTTTAAATGTGTTTTGAGGTGCTTCACAGAAAGCGTGTTCAGCCTTGAAATGGTGACACATCTTGCGCTTTAAGAGAAATAATGACAACAAGCCAAGCATCAATGTAAATTAGATATTATAAAGGATAAAAAGGATAAACAAAGATAAAGTTCTCGGCGTTAATCAATCTCTTTGGGATACGCCATTCATTCCACTTCACCATGGCTTGGAGGTGATTGGATGCATATCTGGCTTTTACAATAACTCGCATTGGTCTACCTATGTATCGACCCAATGTTGCCAACCTCCCAGATATGTCTGGTACCACATTTTGCCAAGCCCGGAGGGATCGATGGCTTGGTGAGTCACGGGCGTAGGGATCGATCTCATGTGTGTGTGTCGCAGTACGCCTCCGACCACTGCGCCACACGCTTTTTATAAAAACAATACGCTGCAACTAATTAAGTAAACAATAGGCTTCAAAATAGTATGGAACAAGCTTCGTGCAATAGAGGCGTTACGAAAAATTTTTATAAAACTCATAGCAAGTTTGGTTAGGAGTGTGTGTTGTATTCAGCACTGTCATTAGGTTGCCAGGAAATTAATGCTTAACATCCAATTCCTTGTTGTCAGGTTGTTCGCAAATTAATAACCCATTTGTAACTTCATATCCCTTCGATACGTCTTAACAGTAGTCCTTTTTTCCAAATACTGCGCCATTGCATACCATTGGAAAGCTCATTTTATGCAAATACGATATTGCATTATGCACTAAACTGCGCCTTTACAAAGCTCAAAAAATAGAACTTTAGATTTCAAAAACGAATCCCGGCAAATCCAATTCTATGAATTCAGACTCGAAAGTACACAGCGCAAATGTCCCGAAACATTTGTGAGTATGAGGCTTAGGATGAGCTATCGAACGCAAGGGGTAACATTCGTTTGGAAAACAATTTTCAAACTTGTTGATGTGACTATCTGTGTATATCAACGGCAACCGCTCTGTATAAGTGAGCGCTGCCGGGTGAGCTTGGCTCATTCGTGCGGTGTTCACTGAAGAAGACAGCGACGAACAACTGTACACCCTCGACTCGGATCATCGGCTCTGATGAATGCGAAGATGTTAAAAAGTTAGCCGAAATAAATCTATTTATCAACTTCGTGTAAGCTCAACAATTTAAATACATGCTGGTTTGGAAAGTTTCGTCGTTGAGAATTTGACCTTTTTGAATGATGGAGGTCGCGGACATTATTGTTATCGACGACGCCGAATTGAAGGTTTTCCCACAAGCAAATACATGCACAACTCTTCCAGGACTTTGAGAAAAACAAGGTATACTAGTCTGAACTGCTTCAAAGAATCTGAAGAGAGCTGGAAAGTCTAAGAATCTCGACAAATGGCTGCCGTATTAATTGAATGACAGTCAACGAAATCGCCGACTCTTTTCCGCGTAACAAAAACGATTCAACCCTATTGTGTTTTACGATGAGAAGTGGAGCCTCTGTGGTATGCCCACTGTCATCCTAGAAGAGGTCAGTAGAACTGTTGTAGTGCTAGGATATATTTCTGACTACCGTACACCATTATTAATGTTCTTCGGCTTATAGATCGTGCTGACTGAGGCATTGAACCAACAAGCGACATGCGCTGAATTTTGATTTTGTGATCTCGAGGCAGTCAGACGTTGCCATTGACTCTATCCTTCTCTCTTGGCGGCCTAAACCCTTCATGCCTAATCTAAGAACTGCTACACTTGGCTGGTTGGATAAAAGCACTGATTTGATAACTCACTGCTTTCTTTTGAGCAGTCTCGGCGTTGATCAATTTCTGAGAGATACGCCATGCATTCGACTTTATTAAGCATCTTATAAACTGATCTTCATAAGCTGATGCGAGGTTGCTATAGGTCCCATTCGTAAAAGCACGACTCTGAGAAAGACGAAATCGCCGAAAAGTCAGCCATCGACCAACAACACCAATAGCACCGACAGCAACGAGACCTATACCAACCTCGCACCAGCTTAAGAAGATTAGTTTATAAGACCATACAAATAAATATATCGACTATCTATGCCGAGGTTTGTAAAAAGTCGGTCTATTAAGTCATTAAGAATTGTTCGGAGGTGATTAAATACATATCTGGCCTTTACAATGACTCGCGGTGGCCGACCGATGTATTGATGCAGTGCTGCTACACTCCCTGGTAAGTCTGGTACCAATTTGCCGGCCCCGGAGGAGTGAAAGGCTTGGTGGGCCATGGGCGCCGAGATCGATTCCAAGTGTGTGTTGTATAGGGCTGCGCCACACGCGCCCGCTAAGCAGTGAGAAAGGCGATCTAAAGAGTTACCACTTAGATTGAGGAATGTAAAATTTTTTCACAGATGCCTCTACCATCTTTTCGATCTCGGGTGAATGATAGGCTTGGTGAGTCAGATGCGAGGTCGAATCAGTACAGTGTTCGTAATGCTACCAGTGAATTACTTGCTCCAAAAGTTATCTATAGGAAATCTTATGTTGCATAAGCTCATATCATCGATGCGAGAAAGTTTTCCAACGATTTGAGCAAGTATGTCCAGGAGCGTTTTCCTAGCCCAATTTTTTGTGAGACTTCAAGATACTTTAAGGAAAATATGTCGACGTTAAAACCGTTGTAACTTAGATCATAAAAGATTTTATCTGAAAACTGACTAAACAGAAAATAAACTCTAAGTGTAGGGCTCGTTAATTTCAAGCAAAAGCGGCGTTTAAGGAGAATATTCGATGGAAATGATGAAGAAAGAACATTTCGTGGAATTCGTCCACAAATATGGGATAGGCAATTGACAATTTTAAGGTATGTTGCGGAATGTTCTACTATAATTACAAAAAGACAGACTTTTGAGGTAATCGAAGCATTAAAGTGTGACCTTCTTAACAAACTGATTCTATCAAACCATCGGTGCGTATGTATAAGTCGACGGACGACTACCTGTGTGGATATCGAGTCTTTATGAAGGTCGTAGCCACCATTGTGTAACCGAAATTCACCTCTTCCGAACAAAAAAATCTACTTGGAGTCTTAAAGAGATTGGATGAGCAGAACACCCTTGTTCACGACACAGACGGTCACAATACATATGGCAACAAGTTGTAAATAATCGCTTACACGCAACTTTTTTGAAATTCTTTACCACGTGATTAGAATATTCCTTGGTTAATTTTGATAATATAGACTTGTGTGAACTACAAACTTTCAAAAAGAGACGAGTGCTGTGCAAATCTGCTGAAGGGATCTGGCGATAACCGCCTTCACTTCATTATCCTGAAATTGACCACAACGTCTCGGACATCGTACTGTGTGTTTCCTGAGCAGACCATCAATCCTACCATCAGCCAAGTCCTTCAGATCACATAAATCGTATTCATTTATATTCTCTTGTTCAGTTGGCTTTCTATGCCCTGATATACCCAACGACAACTTTACCGAAGGAGCTTTTGTTCTGTTAGTTCGTGACCACTTCCTTCGGCCCTGTTCTTCCGTTGTTCTTTTCTAGTTTTGTCTTACACAGTCACAAATCTATAGCATTCCCCATCACTCGTAATGATTTCTTCCATTGCATTTTTGACTCCTACCAAAAACATCCTATCCGACTTCTTAAAATTATCAGGCCCTTACCTTAATGACCCTTTAGTGATCACCGTAATATTAGGTGTCATATTATAAAAAAACACGGCAACGAAATCCATGTTTGTCATTGGTTCCGCTCTTAAGACGTCTTGATTTCCCATATTTACCTACTTTTCCTACTCTCGCACTTGAATTAATTGGAAAAAGGCTTCCTGACTAACAAATGACGCACGTAGTACTTAGTAAATTTCGTTTACTATTTGATTTACTGCCCTATTCGTGCTTCTGATTAATGCCGACAACTAGTTCTGCGCTATTAGGTAATTATACGATGTGATATTTATAACTCATAATAAAATAAATCAGCACCATTTGAAGGATCCAAGCTTTGTGGCCATATTTCTTATAATTTTCGGCTTCGAGGAAAACAGAGGATAGGTGGTGGTCTTAAACGAAACACTTCGTATCTTACACACACGGGTATTGGAGAAGATCGTTGTGACCACACGACGTACATTCTCCTGGAAGACAATCATCACACAAGGATACGTCATGGTGGTCATCGACGAAATGAAGGTGGTCAGATGGAAGGAAATGCTACTCCGATTCAGTAGTAGCGGCAGAAAGTAGAAGGATGTGCTGCCAATGAATGCGCTGACACAAATTGCCAGGAAATGAGCAACCTGAAACCATTCAATCTACGATCTCATTAAACACCTCGTACATAAGTACTTACTTAATATTTGATACTTGAACGGCCCATCATCACTAGTTGCGCGGGCTCCAGAGTAATCGCCATTTTTCGGAGATTTGTTAGTTTAACCATTTTGTTTCTCTGGAGTACCGAGATCAGCCTGGCCTAAGGCTGCCGCAGATCTTCACCACCACAGGCAGTCGCAGCTCTTGTGGATCGAATGGAGATTTGCCATCACATGACTTTAATACCAGGACAGTGGTGGATACTGCTATTGGTTTACTCTTAGCTAGGCTTCCTGATGGAAACTCCGGACTCCTTCTCAGCTTGGGAGACCCTGCCGGGGGGCAGGTCTACCCTCAGCTCAGTCCACTTAGAACGCATAAAGAATATGTATTGTATATGTATATATGTGCTATGTATATTACATAGGATATAGAAAGTGCTGTAGCACAAAAAAATACTGAGTTACATAAAAAATTAATTTTGTAGACTACCTTTTAAAAACAAGGAAACGACAGAAGTTGATTGTAAAAGGTTCTGTTCGGAATAACAGTTACGTGAGTTCATTTCGCCAAAAAACGTGTCTTAGAGGCAATGAATGGGGCTCGAAGAATTTTTAAAAGGTGGGGGATTTTTAAAAAAAAAAACAGCAGGTTGTTGCCACTAGAACTTGTAGAGAAGGAAAAAAGAAAATTCCGATATTTAAAGCAAATTTGAAAAAGAAACCTACTAGCTTGATGTCACGTTTCTTCAAGAATGGTGGTGCAGCGTGGCCATGATGAACATTCGTAGTACGTATTTTAATAAAGATAGCCACGTAGATTAAGAAGTTCACACCTGACGACCCGAAAGCTATTACAGTCAAAAACGGGCGATGCATGTCACATCTACTGAAAAATTTTCCATATGATTTTGAATGTCTCTTACTCGAAGAAAATTGCGCCCATTTCAAAATCCGAGATCTTTTTCCTATGGACAAATATTTAACAAATTTTGCTTTCACATTCTGGAATGGTCAAGTTGAGCTTACCTAATACCTCCATAAGCTCAACTAGTCTCTTCCTCTTTCTCCAACACAGTAGCTCCTTGGTTTGGGAAAGGTTTGGAGGAAAACGTGAGCCCCAAATGATAATTCTAGTAAAAATAAACTCCCTTCTATCCTACCCCTTATTTCTGAGAGAATTAGTACATTATAAAGCGTTGTTTAAAAAAGTTGGATCTAGAGTGGTCTGTAGACCACTGGAATACCATTGAACACTTTAAGATCTGCCTTAGCTGCTATGTTTGAACGTCCACCTACAACGCCAAATTTCTAATTATGCCTTATTGATAGAGATGAGGATTGCACGAGTTCGGGCATGACATACATTTCTTGTAAAGCTGTGGAAACCAATACATTTTCGAAACGGGTTGACGACTCAGCATCAGTATTAAAAAACGTTTAGTTGCTAAACTTAAAGCTAAGCTAGGTACTTCACTAAGCTCGTATAGGACACAGAAACATAGCGGAGAAGATTTCGAAGTAGAAGTCACCATCCTCAAACAAGAGAAGAAAAACTTCAGCGCGCAAAACTCTTCTTGCATTTTGGATAAAATCCATTAAGCTAAAAATAAACCACATGTAGGAATGCCACTTTATCTCGTGTGATCTTCTTGCATAATATCTCAGACTGATGTTTTGACTGGAAAAAGACACATTGACCACCCATATAAATCCCTCGCAGTTGGTCTCCACTTGCAAGACTCCGTGGAAAAATCATAGAAAACGGAGAGCGTGTGAGAAAGTTGTTTTGTTCCCAGTGCGATTGAAATTTGGCTGTTGTCGTTATCTGTTGAGGTGACTGAAGTGTATGGTTCACTAAGTAGCAATTTAACAGACATTTCCATGTTTCTGAAAAGTGTGATATTCGCTGAAATGTCTATTGGTATTGTACTGAACAAATCATTTTATTAACACCCTCGCTCCAGCTCAAGAAAAGACACTAACTTATGAAATAATGCCGATGTTAATAGAAAGTCGGCCCTAGGAACTGACTTCATATTTCAGTCGACTTCATGGCTCATTACTTGGTGACTGCTCAACGCCGCACCCTTCCTCACTTCTTTTGTTCAATGTGTCATTAGTGGAGCTACTTTCGATTCATCGTCGTTCATATCACGCTCGATATTCGCATGCACTTATTTTAAGCACTTCTTAGCTATCAAAATATTCAGGTAAGGTAGCCATAGTGATGCATTTCTGAGAGAAATCATGAAAATGAGCATTTCGGAGGCTTCAGTATAGCGGCATTTAATCAGATAAAAATGAATAAAAACCAATAGCTGCTTCGATTACGCTCTACATGTGCGGCAAGCTACGGCAATAATTTAGCTCCGCCTTAACACACCAGCTATCTATCCGTCTAGATAGGACATTCTGTATCTCGCCCATATGTGAAAAGGTATACTTATTCACTGATGCAGTGCTTTGACAACGCTCATACTTCTCCGCATTCCAGCAATATGGAGAGACTTATAATGAGCACCGTCATGCTCATCACCACCTCCTGTTCTATTGTTCTAAATCTTCTAATCGTGATCGTGCTCTGCCGATCTAATTTGGTCGAGCATTCGGTCCGTCCACACATAGCCAGTTTGATCGCCGGAGACCTAATGTTCTTGTGTTCGAACTGTTTTGTACTCCTACCATCGATGTTGGGAAACACCCACATTTCCGATCCGTATAACATCATCCTGTCCACTCCCAATAGCATGGGCTATCTATTAATCATGCTCACGACAACTACAATGGCTATCGATAGATTTCTCATATTTTTTCAACCGAAGGTTGGTTGTTTATGGTTCACTTGAAAGCAGATGATCCATAATGGTTTGCTAAATATATGGAACTGTTAACGTTGTGGTTAAGCGAGTGCTGAGAATGAGAGTTCAAAGAATTCGCAAAATTGCTTTTCGCCCTCGACACCTTTTTATTTCACGGCTGTTCCTCAATTAGGTCAGAAGGATTCTAACAAAGGAATTTTGGTGATGCTTAGGTTCCTTCATCAGTAGAAAGTAGGTAAGAATAAATATGAACTTGACCACGAGATGCTTGAGGAGTTTCTCGGAATCCAGTTTTACAAAGACAGGAGGAAGAAGCTGTCTATTCCAAATGGAATATATCCTGCCTAAGCAGTACTTAACGTTTCACAAGCACTCTAGTTAATCCTAAACAGGAATTATTTTATATGAACCGAAAAGTTTTTGACAGGATGGGATAATGATAGGTGAAAGGTTTTCAACGGTAATGAAAAGCTCGTTAGTATTAGTATAGCCGCCATTTTAACATTTGGAAAAGTGAATTTGTGGGCAGAATAAAAATAACGAAGGAAAACTTGCAGGGAAGTGCGATAGAGAGGAAAGGCCTAGCCTGGTACTTCTTTACGGCTATTCCGTGTCTTCTATCTCTTTTACTCACTGCTCACATGTCTACTGTGGGTTGTTACATAAGATATTGCAGATTTGCCTTCATCTATGATATCAGGTTAGTTGGCGCAACACTTAAAATTTCGATCAAATTTTAAAGAAATTGACCTAGATTTTGGTGCTCTCGAGCTCCATATTTACGATCGGTTACGCTTTGCAGCTTTTTATTGTTGTACACTCTTTAGAGCAAATTCTGAAACCACCAAAAATCAACAAGAAGCATTGCTTCTATATTCTTGTAAGCAATAAAAAGCTCCTTCACTTGCTTCAGTTAGGTTTCGAACGGTGTTTACTACCACTGATTAGGGTCTGGGCTTTTTTCATACAACTAGCTACACTATCATTACAATTAGCTACTACTTTTTCAAATGTGATTCCTTGATCAAAAGTTGGGACACTGATAAATAATTAGGCCACGAAAAGAACATACCATAATACCGAGCAAGAGGTTCCAGTCTCCTAGTTGTTTGCTACCACCAATCAATATTTTAGGGAAGTAGTCTGATGCGATGGAAGCTACCTGCATTTCAAAGAACTATGGCGACGCTCTGTATCTACAATGCACGTACGCTTGCATTCGAGTCCTCGATAGAAGACTTGCTCATGCAAGCAAGAAGTATAAGGTACGACGTCATCGGCCTGGCCAAGATGAGAAGACGCCAGCCTTTCAACGAAGTCTATGACACCGGAGAAGAACTGTTCCCCGGAGCATGCGACAGTAGAGGATACGGTGGCGTCGGCGTTCTCGTCAACACGAGTTTGTCCATGAACATCGAATCATTCGAACAACTTACAACCCAAACCGGACGTTTACAATTAAAAACACGTGGATCAATTCCGGCTTTGACAATCTTCGTCGTCTACGCGCCGACATCAAACTATGACGAAGAAGAAACCGAAACCTTCTATATGGACTTCAAAAAGATCTACAGAGAAGACCACACATTCCTCAAGGTCGTCGTTGAAGATCTTAACGTCAAGGTTGGACCAAGAAGAGCGCCTGAAGAACGTCCCATTGGAGCCCAGGGATTAGAATGGAACGAACAGGGTGAGCGGCTACCTGAGTTTATCATAGCGACCAAGACCATCCATAGTGACTCGCAATTCCACAATCCCCACCCTCTGCGCTGGACGTGGGAGTCTCCCAATGGAGAGTACCATAACAACAAAACAGACACATCACAGTAAATAGGTTTTGCTAACCGATGTCACTATTGCATCAAAATTCTACATAGGATCAGACCATCATCTCCTTCGTGCAACGTTCTATTTCTCACGGAAAGGAGAAAAAGCCGCTAAATTCCAAAGCCGAAGTTCCAGAACCAGCGCAAACTGAAACTTGTTCAATTCATTAGTCGGTTGTTCGAAAGATGCCGTTGTTGATAACATCGACGAAGAATACGATCAGCTCATTCAACATCTTCACGCTAGCGCTATGAAAGCTCAGAGTCCGAAAGTCACCAAGAGACGTCTGTCTCTAGAAATCTAGAAACACTCTAGCTGATACGCCATCGCAGAAACGCACGAGCTGCAGGCAACCGCGAACTAACGTCCGAACTTGCAAAGCAATGCAGAAAGGCGATAAAAGAAGATCTTAGAGAGAGAAGAGCAGCAGTAATGGCCAAACCCGCAGAGGCTGGGAGAAGCATTCGCAAAGCCCACCGAAGCTTCGACAATTACAAGACCAAAACGATTGCTCTCCGGCGCCAATACGGAACAGTTACAGCGTCCAGAAAGGCAATGGAGAAATTCATTCACCATTACTACTCGGATCTCTTCGATAGCCACGTCCACCTTCCACCATATAAAATAAAGGAGGATGGATATGTTGCACCACCGGTTCTCCCTTCCGAAATCCGACATGCCATTTCGTCGGTAAAAATCGAACGGCACCAGGTCCGGACAGGATAAGACCAGAACACCTGAAGAACCTTCCTCCAGTCCTCATAAACACACTTGCTCGGCTCCTCACTCGTTTCCTGTCTGAATGCAAGGTCCCTACTCAGTGGAAGACCAGCAAGACCGTGTTATTGTTCAAGAAGGGTGACCTACACAATATCGGCAACTACCGCCCAGTACGTTTACTGTCTGTCGTCTACAAACTTTTCACTCGAATCATCCTAAGGAGGATTGACAAAACACTAGACGAAGGACAGCCATGTGAGCGAGCAGGGTTTCGAAGAGGAATTAGTACGATGGACCACATCACACGGTAACACGGCTCATTGAAGTGTCGTGAGAGTACAAAAGGCCGCTCTGTAAATAAATATCATTATCAACCTCGTGTAAGCTCATCAAAGAAAGAATACATATTGATTAGTGATACCGAGATTCAACGAAAGTCGGTTTCGAAAAAAGATGCTAGGAGTATCCCGTTCCACACAACTAAGCGATGGGATCCGATGCTCCGATGTGCGTCAGCGATCAATAATCAAAAAGATGCCGTTCTGTACGCCAAATAGTGATAAGGTGGGCCGGGCAAGTAATGCGTATAAATGACAACCGATGGACAATGTACAAGAGCCGTTGGTGACTGGATTCTACGGGATGTCAAACGTACTGCAGGAAGACCACCGATTCGATGGTCAAGGTTCTTCACAAAGACCCTTGAAGAAAGATATGATACTCGACGAGTCTCTAGAGCGAGCAAAGCCCACTGGGCTACTCTTGCATGCGACAGGGAAAATGGATGATTTACTGGCGCCCTCTTGAGTCACTCGACGATCAACGGGACTACAGGTGATACAGGTGACAGTCTGATCCGTAATTTAAGTATCCTGCTTTTTATAACATCTTTCTCATTTTCACATACCACCTATGAACGAGTCCCATCGTGTTACGAAAATACCACTGTAGATTCCTCAGCGAGAAATACCCGTTCATTGGGTCTATTAGGAAATAGAATTTAAAATTAATTATAATTTAAAATTAATTTAAAATTAAAAAATTAAATTAATTAGAATTTAAGACCTTTTTAAATGACACAGCATCTCATCAGAAACAGAAAGACGGCAACCCGCTTTTCTTCGTACCGGCCTGCATACATATTAGCTATTCACAAGAAGACATTGCTTTCAAAGATGATCTGAATTACGGCTCTACACTTTGACCGAATCACCATCGCTAGACTTTCCATTCGCGCTCCTGAGCTCATTGAACAGATCACGTTTCTCAGTGTGGTTCATTCCGATAGTACCTCTTGAGAAGCTTGTAAAAGTGGTTGTGTGCCAGTTAGAATGATCGGTGTGACACAGTTTCGTATCCGGACGCATTCAATTCTTGCAGCGTTAGTTGTGCAATCTGTAGTCGAGCACTGCTGTGTAAGAAGATTGTACCTTTTCTGATTGCATTTCTGAACACATACACCGCACATTTCATGGGATTTCGTCAATTTTTGACAGTACTTCTTTCCCACAGAGCGGTTTCATTTGGTGACCAATTCTCTACTTCTTCACATGTCAATGCGATCGACAAGCCGGTAGGTATTGTTGAGTGAAGGAACCGATGTTCGCCTTCATGACAGTAATGTTACTAATCAATATGTATTCTTTCCTTGATAAGCTTATACGAAGTCGATAATGTTGTTTATTTTCGGCTAACGTTTCGACGTCTTCGTCTTCCTCAGAACCGATGATCCGAGTCGATGGTCCTCGCTTGTTATTCGTTTCGACATGGCAGCTTCGCCTTCGTGTCGAGTCAGGTCTTTCTCAGTGAGCCATCTCCTCGAATGAGGCATCCTTACTCAGTGATGCCCTTTTATACACGATGCTGATGGTGGAAATGATAATTTCCAGTGATAACAGCTTGTTTTTCTTCCGAACGATCATCGCGCACATCGTGCAGAAGTCGGTGTTATTATCAGCTAGCACAAGGCTATGTGCTAGGCTACTATGCTAAAATACCAAAAGATTGTTGACTTGTGAACGATAAGACTTTTTGCAACCTCTCAATTAGCTATTGGAGGAGTGGCTTCGATTGCTGTCTTCAGACAGTCGTCGTTATTTACTGGTGAGCACTCTCATTCTTCTCCGTCATGAAAACTCATTTCCGCGGTAAGAAAACTTTCGAACCATTCGCACACCGTGCATTCGATTTTCCTTCCTTAATCCGTTCTTCGATAATCTTTCGATAAAAGCTCTATAAAGCTCTCGGCGTTGATCAATCCGTGAGGGATGCACCATACATTCAACTTCATTAAGCATCTTTGGAGGTGACTGAATGCCTATTTGGCCTTTAGATTGACTCGCGGTTTCAAGTATCGAGCCAGTGCTGCTGTCCTCCGAGACAAGTCCGGTACCAATTTGCCAACCCCAGAGGGATAGAAGGATTGGTGGGCCTTCGGCGCGGGGACCAATCACATGTGTATTGCAAGGCACCTCCTTCCACAGCGCAACACGCGTCCCTAATCTTCCTATACTGATGAAAAGATGTTGCTACTCTTGTTTTGTTAGCAGTGCACTCATAAAGTAGGATATTGAAAATTTTATAATTTGAGAGTACAATTTCAACCGGTTAGAATTCATGGTCAGCTTAACTCAGAAAAATTCTCATATAATTAGTTGTTAGGCTAGAAATAATTTATAAAGCAGCGTATATCTGCAATAGATGTAATAAATGCTACTGCAAAATCACATTTATAAGTTTAATGAAATCCCAAAAAAATGCAAATCAAGCAAGAATTTTCAGAGAATCAGAATTTACAGGCGAAACGGAGGATCCACATGGTGTGGTGGTGAACCCGTTAACCCCCGCAAAGGGTAATAGCGGGTTCGTTTCCCACCACAGACATTTGCGGTCTGGAATTTTGCAAATATCTAAGCTTCATTGTGGTTGCATCCAGCAAAAATTATTTAAAAATTGCTGGATGATTTAATGAATTTATGAGAGAAAAATTGCATTCGCCTCGCCTTGAGCAAACTCCGTTAAACGATCTTGTGAATTGGAGAAGAGTGAAGGATAAGGAAATGACTAAAGAAAACAAGGATAAATTATTTTACGTTTCCTCAACGCCTCAAAGTTGAAAATATGCCACTCCACTGAGCTTTTTGGAAGTTTCACTACCGCTATCATAACCTCATAAAACTTCAAAATTTGTTAAATATTTGTCCATAGGAAAAAGATCTCGGATTTTGAAATGGGCGCAATTTTCTTCGAGTAAGAGACATTCAAAATCATATGGAAAATTTTTCAGTAGATGTGACATGCATCGCCCGTTTTTGACTGTAATAGCTTTCGGGTCGTCAGGTGTGAACTTCTTAATCTACGTGGCTATCTTTATTAAAATACGTACTACGAATGTTCATCATGGCCACGCTGCACCACCATTCTTGAAGAAACGTGACATCAAGCTAGTAGGTTTCTTTTTCAAATTTGCTTTAAATATCGGAATTTTCTTTTTTCCTTCTCTACAAGTTCTAGTGGCAACAACCTGCTGTTTTTTTTTTAAAAATCCCCCACCTTTTAAAAATTCTTCGAGCCCCATTCATTGCCTCTAAGACACGTTTTTTGGCGAAA
>UYYA01005487.1:0-19979 GCA_900624975.1 Angiostrongylus costaricensis | reverse complement strand
GTCTCTAACCAAGGACCAGAAAACCCGCACTCACATTTCTAGTTCAACGGTCCTGACAGCGCTTTGTTAAGCAGCAGAGAAGTGGGCTGATAACTCACGCACTTCGAGAATACTCTGCACTACTCACAGAGCGCTTGAACGATGTCTTCTGAAATATAACTGTCACGCTCAATATCTTTCCCGAATGCGAAGCTCCAATCTTTGATATCCAGTGCACTCTGACTAATGAAAATATGCATCAATAGCGAAATACAGATGGGCCAATCACATAATGAAAACGGACGACAGATAAGCGAAAAAAACTATAGAGTGGACCACACGAGAATGCAACTATTCCCTAGGAGGGCCACCTACACGTGAGCGGATGTGTTCGTTGACAAAGGAAATCCGCTGCACTCGCAGCTGCATTTATTTTACAGATTTATTGCCCATAGAACAAAATCTTCAAAAACTTGCAAACTACTGTGAAATAGATTGCGTCATAGTAAATTGATGGTTTCGTTTAATCGATGTAACCAAATGCTTTGCCAGTCTTCGGCTTAGGGCTACACTGTTTGAATAAGAAGAATGTACCACAATCGTTATTAATTGGGATTTGCCTAAGTCATTGGTCGGCTTTAAGAGTGAAGCCGTTGTGTACAGCATTACTGACGGGTAGGAATGCTTTTCCGATATGTTCGATAGTGCTAAATAAGTTTAGCACCAATCATTGCCATCACTTTCATGTCTGAGGTGGAAGCACCAGTAACTGACCTCGGGCCGTTACTCTACAGTATATATATAGATAGATGAAGAAAGATGATGTTGTGATAGAGAACAAGAGAGGATCGGGGCATGAGCGAAATGTCGCGGCAATATAACAAAATGGTATCGTAAGTCAAGTAGTAAAGGCATTCCTGTTCACTACCTCTCTTCCTCGTCCTTCACACATGAAAAAAGCGCTTGTTAAAAACATGTAGCGTACGGCTAAAAATCTGTGTACAAAGGAAGAGGAAAGGAAGGAATTGTAAAACAAGGCACGGAAATTGGCACTCCCTATCGCTACGAAGCAGAGGCCACTCGGGTTAGAAAAAAACGTTGGGTAGTTTCCCAAAGTAATATTTTATACTCAAGATTCCCTTTAAGCTGCCCTTCATATCATATGAGCTAGACCACGCAATTAAAAAGTGCTTAACAAAAAGTGGTCTTGAAAATCATGTAACGATTATTGACGTCCCACCTAATACCCTACGCCATCAGTTAGTTTGAAACCGTCTCTATGTTCGTTTGTGCAGCTCAGAAAACTGTATAAGCTGTTCTAGCGGATTGAGTTTAGGAATAGTATACCCAATCTCATCTAACGAGTGCGGCGAGGAATACATTGGGGAAGCTGGGAGACCACTTTGTGTCCGCATAGAAGAATATCTAGATGGAAAAGTTAAATTCGTCTAAACACTCCTCTAGGTATGCATAGGGCTAAAAAGCACAACGGCGATGATTTTGAAGTGAATGTGCGGATCCTAGCGCAGGAATCAAAAACATCAACGGGCAAAACTTTTTTAGGCGTTTTGGATAAATTTCAAAAATCCAAAGATGAACCGGAAAGCCGTATGCCTTACTATCACTCGTGACGTGGCGCTCTATTTCAAAATGATATTGTGCTTGTTGCGTCAGCTTAAGAAAATCAGTTTGTGAGATCATATAAATGAATATATCAACTATCTATGGCTACGTTCATAGAAATTCGGTCTTTCGTGTTATGTTGCAACCTATGTGTGCCTAGTGGAGTGCTTTGTCTTGCTTTTATTTTGCCATCTAGGTGTTCTATTATTTCCCATGACTATTGCAAGAGCGTCATGTTTAAGTAATTACTACAGGAGATCAGGTATATCGTACCTAAACTCATACAATCACCGTCCATGCCGTAAGGGAAAGTTGCGCGCTTTGCTGTTTCACATAGACGGTCAAACAGGCAGTTACGAACTAACTGACGACATAGAGTAGCCGGTGGTATTTTAACTATCGCTACCAATTCCTAAACCTTCCTTTCTTAAGCATCGTTTTATTTGTACGCTTGTAGAAAACTTCTCTCTTGACAAGTTCTCTATCTATTTAAGTAACAGTATTTGATGTCCAAATATGGCCACCTCACAGTTGCACATCAAACACCGCAATGTAACCTTTGCAATCTACTCGGTCAATTATGTTCAATGTTTCAGGCTCAATAGCGATTTAGGTTTGACTTCAGTGGCATACCAATAATGACTTAACCGACGATGGAGGCGTAACAGTGGAACAGTTTACAACCTCCTTGTGAAACAACGAAGTCAATGACGTTTGCTATTACAAGCAGTTAAGTACAGTCTACTGCGGTCCAGGATCAACAGTCTAGATAAGCCGCGGTTTCATACGCATGCGGTTCCAGCAAATATAAACCATGTGCCTTCGACGGCGGAGACATGCCATCACTCACCTTACCCCCGATCGGTGGCGCGGATAATCCGCTCCTCACAACATCGTCCTCAATCATCCTCAATCACCTCAACTCATTCTTAGTCATACTCATTCATTCTTATTCAATCACATTCATTCACACATTCACATTTATCCTTCAGTAATCAGCAGATTATTGTAACTCGTTTCTCAGCTTGTCTACTGTGCGATGTCAGTAGTGGCGGGTGTTTCCAAATGCGTTCTGTTTGCAACGCCATCGGTGGCATGTACCATTCCTCCCACAATGTACAATGCCGCTAAGCGGCCAACTTATGCTATGTATTCTGCTAAGCCGCTATAGGCTTATCAGTTTTGTAGCCATTCATCATACTGGCTCTAACCCTTAGGCAATGGTGGCACCCATCGATGCTCAAAGTTTACGTTGCTGACATAGCATTATTCACGACCAACCGCCTGACTGTGTTCCGTAGATGACTCATCTTTCACTGTCCATAGCACCGTCAACGCTCATGTAACTTACAGTCCTCATCGATCCACTAACATGCTCCTCATCGCTATAATATTGAAATCTTAGCGTGGCCGAAACACGGCCAGTTTGTAACCCTCACCACCTCAGCATACTGTCTCCCTCAGCCGCCGCACCGGCCGTGGATAGACGTGGCGCGGCGCGGCATCGCTCACGGCTAAGCAACGGCTACTTCGTTGTAATCTCATTACTATTGTTAATATTGTATTAATGGTATAATAATGTTTGAATGCCATTGTTTAATAATAATTCAAAACATTTGTCCATCTCCTGTTGAGTACAGGAGATGACAAAGCAGTCATCTATATTTCTGCAGTGGAGACAACCACAGATCGATAACCGGTTCTTTTATTCCAGATATGAACGCAATGCGAGAGTTTATAGAAAACATTCTTCACGAATATTGGAATGTTCCCTATGTAAGACAATTATAACCTTATGTCTTCTACAACACCTGTCTATTTGTAATCGTCATACGTCTATTCTTGCATATTCGGTAGATCATTTCTTAGCAACCATTTCATGCAATTGCCTCGCAGGTGGCTGGTAAGGGAATCAGCAGCAGTCAGCTGAATGCACTTTTCAGCATCTGTTGTCCCAGAAAAGTCTCCGAACCGATACCTGCACCCTTCCACATGTAGCCCTATCAAATTGTGCTAGTAGAAAAACTTATAGAACCCCTCTCTAAACGCCGTCTTTAGCGTCCAGAGAGGGGTTCTATAAGTTATAAGGGTTCTAGACGACGATTTAATTACCCAAGTTTGAGGCACTGTGACTGCTACTAACAGGAAGCCCCGCGTGGCGTACACAAAGGCGAGCAGATAATTCTGACCGAATCGTGTTAACTACTTGGCATTCCTATGTCAACGAGCCGTTCCAGCAGAGTTTGTACCTAGCGCTGTCCCATTGCCAACCCACTAATTTGCGCGTATGCGCGTAATAATTCCTAGACAATGTGAAAATCGAGCAGCTTAGGCACACTTTTAAGAGATCCGTAAGCTGCAGAATAGACAAGCCACGCATATTTATTCCTCCTTCATGTTCAACAAGAAGTTCGAAGATGGCTTGCATTGCGGAGTCGTTGGGTAGGTTGGTACAAAGCGCGGAATCGTCGAATGATCCGTCACATAAGCGCTGTTTGGAGACGAGTTACGCAGACGTTCTAGAAACACTTTCGTGTTCGTGAGGTGAACTGGAATGTGATTAAGCAGCTGGGTAAGTGTTCCACCAAGCCGCCATATTATTCTATCCGTTGGCCTGTCTACACAGATGATTCTAACCTTATAGGATAGTGGATTGGCAAACCCGAGATCATCAGCTGATACTAACTTACGAGTTTTGATAAGTAAATATATGACGAGACCTGTTCGTCAACTCACTTCACAGTGCCAAATAACGGATGGTTTTAAGCCCGTCGCCTTTGCTGCTGTGACCCATTCGTTGTTCAGTTTCCGATATTGTCTTTTGTATTCCTTTTTATTTTGTCAATCTTGAAGTTCACACATACTTTATGCGACCCTATCCACAGTTACTTTTAAAATAAGCTGTGAAGGTGAAAACTTGGACCCTATTCTAGTAGTGAGGGAGCGTTCGCAAGGTCATGACACCAAGTGCGATGACTCTATATGCACTCACTAATAAGACATTCTTGGTGCATTATTGTTTGACTGCTATCAGAAACGAAAAGACTTGGTTTGCAGTTATTCGTTGAAGCTGAGTTGTGTGAATTGCTCAAAAGATTTTCCAATTTTCGTTGTAAGGCTTTTTGGCATTAATCCTAATTAAAACGCATTTTAATATTGACTCATCAACTATTCTCTTCCGAAGTCGATCGTCCAAATACAAAGCACAAACATGTTCCTTCGCCGCACACTTCTTTCACGAAAAAAGCGGTGAGTTTTCAACAAGCTGTTGATCATGTAATTTGCATAGAGTCTTTCGCCTTCTTTCAGGTGTTATTGAAACGTTTGGCTTAGCAAATTGTATATCAGTATACCCTTCCAGGCTCTTAAGGGGCCATAATGCCGAAACGTTCATCTACTGCTGTATGCTATATGACAACCTCGCGACTGGTGAACAAGAAAGTGACGCATTCTCTTATTACCATAAGGTTGGTGTTTTCACTCTCTGTGATTGCCTTATAGTCTTGACGGGTATGGAAAAAGTGGTTTCTGTCAGCGTCGACAACATTTATGTCACAGTGTGTTAGTAAGGCAGCTATGGCAAGCAGTAAACTGCTCTCATGTCTAAATGTTTATATTCACGAGTTTGAAATGAAGAGAGATTTTGACAAACAATGTCAGCGCAGTGAACACCTTCGAACACAACAATCCTTTTTGCGGTCAGGTTTTTTATATCAGTTACAACCGACTGAATTGTCATTGAACATATACATAAATCAGTTTATTTATCAGTTATTTTTTATATATTAGTTTATATCAGTTTTGTAGACGCAATACATCAGGTTGTAAAGAATTAAACGGGTGTTTTTAACTGTGGCATTTAAAATTTCACTACTTCCTTCAAACAAAAATCAACTAACTCCCACGTCCGATATTATATTAACCTCGGGATTGATTGAATAATTTAAAGAAATCAATTGATTAATGTAAAACACTTGAATCTACACATTTGCCAACGAGAAACGCGTCTGTATATTCCAGTTGCATTAAATTTTGACGTTCTGGAAGCGGTAAATTCGTTGAAGCCTCTTTAACGAAATGCGGTTGGTGACGTATTTCACGTGTAGGAAGCTGTCGAGTACCTGAGAAAGTGACGGTTCTGTAGGCCAAAGGTCTGCTAAATATGCCGGATGTGTCAAAGTTTCGTGGCCAAACTGGTTCAGCTTCTGCAGCGCTGGTTCGGCAATATGAAGCCTGGCGTTGTCGTGAGGAAGGATTGGTGCTTTTCTTTTTCTGGTGCGCGTCATTGTTGTTGAAGTACACGGTGCATTTCATCGATTTGCTTTTTGTGGTTACCGTTCGTCCTGATTCAAAAGGCTGTGATAAATCAACGCACCTGCAGACCTACAAACAGTCACCATCATCATTTTCGACGCAACTTCGGCTTTGAGAAATGAAGTGGAGCATGATTACAATCCAACCGCTAAGCTGTACGTCGCCGGTTTAAATGAGTACCTAAGTGTGGCTTAATGGCTGTCTTACGGACTGCCTTTAATCCTCTGCAAACTCTGAAAACTGGAAGGTATGCTGAGGCTCGCACAATAAGTGAAGGCGAGCCACCCACTAAGTAATATACATAGATATATATATGTTTATGTATACATACCACCTGCACCACCTGTTGTGTCTCTGATTCTCTAGTTACTCGAGCGGGAACCAATAGATCTTCCCTTTTTTTCTGTCGCACGCGATAGTATCCCAATGGGCTTTAGGCTTAGGTTGTTCAGGGCCTGTTTGAGTGTCATCCTTTTCTTCTATGGTTTTCGTGAAAAACTCGGCCATAATGTCGGCAGTTTTCCTGCAACACGTTTGGCATCATAAGGAATCCAGTCACCAATTGTAAGAAATGATTTACCGAATATGCAAGAATAGACGTTTGACGATTACAAATAGACAGTTGTTGTAGAAGACATAAGGTTATAATTGTCTTACATAGGGAACATTCCAATATTCGTGAAGAATGTTTTCTATAAACTCTCGCATTGCGTTCATATCTGGAATAGAAGAACCGGTTATCGATCTGTGGTTGTCTCCACTGCAGAAATATAGATGACAGCTTTGTCATCTCCTGTACTCAACAGGAGATGGACAAATGTTTTGAATTATTATTAAACAATGGCATTCAAACATTATTATACCATTAATACAATATTAACAATAGTATAGCCGCCTGTATGACCGTCTATGCGAAAATGACAAATTGCGTAATTTTTCCTTACGGCAATGACGGTGATTGCATGAGTTCAGCCACGATATATCTGATATCTTGTAATGATCGCGAAGGTGAATATATTAGCGAAACGGGCAGACCTTTGTGTATCCGTATAAAAGATCACCTAGATGGCAAACGATAATCAAAACAAGGCATGACACTAGGAACACGAAGGATGCAAAAACATAGCGGAAAATATTTTGATGTAAAAGTTAGTATCCTTGCCGCCGGCCGCTGCGTAAGCAAGATGAAAATCACCCAGCGTTATCGAACGCGCAGTCGAAGGGACGATTCTAGGAGTAACCGGTTTCACACCAAGTGAGGGTTGGGATCCGAAGCTTCGACCTGCGTCAACGATCAAAAATCAAGGATGCCGCTCTCTACGCCAAACAATTGAGGATAGGGTATGCCGGACACAATGCGCATGAATGACAACCGATGGAGAAGAGCCGTTAGTGATTGGATTCCCCAAGACGGCAAACGTGCTGCAGGAAGACCACTTAACCAATTGTCAGAGTTTTTTCACGAAACTTTGAAAGAAAGATATCATACTCGACGAGTCCCTAGAGCGGGCAAAACCCACTAAGTTACTTTTGCACGCGAGAGGAAAAAATGGAAGATTTACTTGCGCCCAGTCGAGTCACTCAACGATCAACGAGATTACATGTGAAACAGGTGATGCTCATTTCAGTTACACATATTTCTGTCTTGCCCGCTTCCTAAGAATGAACGCTCACCATGCTTCTTCCTTTGTTCCACATCGTCGTGGAACAGCTCCCAACTTAAACGCGGCGATCGACTTGCGTCTAGGGAACACACAATATTTGATGCTGTCATGAACGGATTGGATATAATTACATCTGCAGAGGAAAAGTGAATTGCTCTACAAGACTTCAAAATTTACAAGTTTCTAATTTAAGATTTCTTTTCGACATTTCCGCTAACACAATTCACATAGTTTTGCAATTGTTTTAAGCGGACGCAGACCAATCTACTTCTTTCGACAGCGTATTCGTCCTCAACTAATGCAATCATCGTTTCTGCCGTTAAGGAATATTGTGCAAAGATGCTCGTATTAGCGGTTGCAAACTTGCTGGTGCCTCCGGTTGTATTTGAATTGCTATTACCGAATTCTCCAGACGGGCCCTTATTTAGTAACATCTTATAGCTGCACTTATTTCGTTTAATACAAACGGCGAAGTGAACGGGAGCTTATTATAGGTACAGTTGTCGTTTGGAGGCTTGGGTATTCCTCCTACCGATTCCGATCAGCTATAGGTTCATAGCCATCGTAAATGCGCCAATTGGCCATTGGGTACCAGCCGTGTCAATTTGTGGGATGCCTAGTTCTGATTTCTTCTTGCACGAGCGCTGCTGGCTGTTCGAAAGATGTTTTTTTCAAACACATTTTCTGTGCTTGAAAGATGAGAGGAGACGTAATGAACCAGTATGTCTTTACTACTCGGTGCTGTTTCTATTCCCTTTGCGCGCCCAGTGGATAATTTTGAAAACTTTTTCGATTGTTAAGCGAACCTAAGTTTGATAAAAGTGCCTATTCCGCTAGCAATTTAAACTCTTAGTTTCCATCAGAAGCGGTGATTCTACCGATTATCCACGGTCGTTTGTTTCAACAATATTGGGTCATCGTCTTCGCACTGAGTCGAATCTTCTTCAGTGGAGCACATCACGAATGAGGCAACCTCACACAGCATCGCTCTTTTACGCAGCGGCGAAGCATTCGAAACATCACCTATTACGCATTATTAAATAATATTAAACCGTGTTTTCTTTTATAAAAAAAGCAGTGAATTAAGCTGTGGTAAAAGCCAAAAACTCGAATGCCATGCATAGTTGTTACCACCTTTATCACCTGTAGTCCAGTTGATCGTCGAATGACTCGAACGGGCACCAGTAAATCTTCCATTTTTTCTGTCGCGTGCAACAGCAGCCCAGTAAGTCCTGCTCGCTATAGGGACTCGTCGAGCATCATATCTTTCTTCTAGGGTTTTCGTGAAGAATTCTGAACATCGAGTTAGTGGTATTCCTACAAAACGTTTGACATCCCGAGGAGTCCAGTCACTAACAGCTCCTATCCATCGGTTGTCACTCATACGCTTTACGTGTCCGGCCTAGCTCATCTTCGACTGTTTCGCGTACAAAACGGCATCTTTGATTTTTGATCGTCCATGCAGGTCGGAGCTTCGGATCCTAACACTTACTTGTGTGAAACGGGATACTCCTAGCACCGTCCTTTCGACTGCGCGTTTGATAACGCTGAGTGATCTTCCGTACTGATTACCCAGCGATCAGCTTTCTGACACATGCATTAAACCAGGGAGAACTGCTGTGTGGAAAAGGAGGGCACGGAGTTGCGTGTCCTTTGTTCTCTTCACTACATCCTCGATGTTCATGAAAGCTCACCGAGACGCTCGATTCCTTCTGCTCAACTCTGGAGCTAAGTTTTTGTTTTTCCGACCTAGACAAATGTGACTGGAGCCTTCGGAGATATTCGCTCCGTTTAGCGTGAATGGTACATAGGAAGCCAATCGCTTCTTCATGAACATCGTTTTTGTGAGGTTTAGTCGACGACCAATTTTCCACTGGCTTTGTCAAAGTTGGAAGGCGTACCTTCCGCTTGCCTAATGCTTGGTGCTATTAGGAGATGTCATCAGCAAAACGAAGATTGTGTAACAGCTGGCCATCCATTTTCCCTCCTACATTATTCCATTCTAGTGTTCGCTTGACGATCTGGAGAGTGGCGGTAAATCATTTTGGCGGGACGGCATTGCCTTGCCTAACTCCTCTTTTGACTTCAATGTTAATATTGTTGTAGAATGGTTATTTTTTGGTTTTGAAATTTTTGTACAACTCACGAAGAATTTTTATGTACTGAGTAGGGACCCCTTGAGCTCGCGATTTTTCAATGAGTCTTGTTATCGTATGGATGTGGTCCATCGTACTAAATCCTTTTGGAAACACTGCATGCTCAAATGGCTGTCTTTCGTCTAGTGTTCTATCAATCCTATTTAGGATGACTCCAGTAAAAAGCTTATAGACGACAAGCAGCAAACAGGTTGGGTGACATTTGCCTATATCGTATACGCTCCACTGAGTAGGGACCTTGCATTCAAGCAAGTTATGTGTGAAGAGCGGAGCCAGTATGTTTTATGTGGACTGGTGGAGGGTTTTTCAGATGTCCTGGCCTTATCCTGTTTAGACCTGGTGCTTTTCGTTATTTCAGCTACGAAATGGCATGTCGAATTTCGAAAGGGTGAACCGGTTGTACAACCTATCCATTCTCCTTTATATCGTATGACGAAAGGTGAACGTGGCAATCAAGGCGATCCGAGTAGTATTGGTAAATGATTTTCTCCATTACTCTTTTAGATGCTGTAACTGTTTCGTCTGAGCGTCGGAGTGCAATCATCTTGTTCTTGTAATTGGCGAAGCTTATGTGGACTTTGCAAATGTTTTCTCCAGCCTCTGAAGCTTCGACCAACACTGCCGCTCTTCTCTCCTCAAGATCTTCCTTTATCACCTCTCTGCAATGTTTTGCAAGTTCGCACGTATTTCGCTGTTGCCTGAAGCTCGTGCGACTCCACACTGGCGTATCAGCTCGAGTGCTTTTGGGGGCGGGCGTCTGTTGGTGACTTTCGAACTCTCAGCATTCATAGCGCAAACGTGAAAATGTTGGTTGTGCCGATCCTATTCTTCGTCGGTGTTATCGACAACGGGATCTTCCAAACGGCCTGCTAATGAATTGAATAAGTCCCAGTCTGTGGCGGTTCCGCGACTTTAGTTTTCGAATTTAGCGGCTTTCTATCCTAACCGCGAGAAATGGAATTTTACTCGACGGAGACGATGATCTGATCCTGTGTAGAATTTTGTGACAACAGGGACGTCGGTAAGGAAAACGTTCTATTCACTATTATTTGGCCTATCACTTAATAGTACTTTCCATAGAAAGACTTCCACGTCCAGCATTGAGGTTGCGGGTTCTGGAATTGCGAGTTATCATGGATGCTCTTGGTCGCCATGATAAACTCATATAGCCGCTTCTAACCGCTTTCCGTATACTTCCCTGTCACTTGATTGCACGCTTATGGCCGAATTGACCCGTAGAATATAATCCGCATAAGCGAGAACGCACCTATACACGCAAGCATGAATACGCATAGCATAACGGAAAGTACGTGCCAAATTAACGCGCCAGAAACAAAGAGTCCATCCTCTAGACCCATCTGCGTCTCAGGAAGGCAAAGGTCGCTTTTAGTCCCCGATTAAACCCCTATCCCCATTTTGGGACGAGCCACGTTGCCTCATGACTAACGGCATCGATATTCCTCATGTGAGGGAGTTCCGGGAAAATTGTCGTTATATTAAAGAATTTCTCGAAGTGATGTTTAGTAATCATCATTCGGTAGTAACAAACCGGCGTCGTGTACAGCAGCCGCAACAGTTCTTCGTCTAACTTTGTTTGTTTTCACTGCGCATGTTTTCACTGCATTAACTGTTTTACATCTTAAACGAGACATACAGAACAGTGGACCAAGGACGTATTTGTGAGCAAGCAGGGTTTCGAAGCAGTTTCAGTACGATGGACCACACCCACACGACAACAAAACTCTTTGCACTATCGTGAAAGTGCAACAGAGCTCTTTTTCCCACTTTCACTGATTTAATGAACGCTTCTTACAACCAATGCTTCGCTACTCGGCATATGAAGATTGTTTGTGAGCTGCACAAAAATTTTACAACGAAGATATCACCCTTCTGCAACAATATTAACATCGGCGTTAAAAAGCAATTCATTCACACATAACGGAATGACCATCTGAGAATATTTTCAGTTACGTCTATTAAGCTCGGAAAGCCAACACGATTAACGGCCTTGCTCTAGGGTTCAGTAGGAAGACCGAGAGGGTTGAGGAGCTTTTAGTGGCATCAAGTATGTAGTAGGGAAAACAAAGAACACCCTACAGCGTGCCCACCTTTTAGACTCCATGATTCTTTGTGCACTAACGTATAACGTGGTTCCAGAGTAAGCAAAATGAATGTTGAAAACACAATCGGAAGGATTATTTTAGGAGTACCCCCTTTCACAAAAGCGGGGAGGAGATTCGGGGCTTCGATCTACGCCAGCAATCAAAAAGCCAATGATGCCGGTCTACATTCCAAACTGTCAAAGATTAAGTAAACCGAACACGTAGTACACATAAAGGACAAGCGATGGGCAGGAACCTTTAGCGACTGGATTCTTTGCGATGTTAAACGCACTGTAGGAAAACCATCGACCTTATGTCAGAGTTTTTCACGAAAACCGTAGAAGATAAGAATGGTACTCAAACCGACTTTAAAGAACCTAAACCTGAAGCTCATTGGGATACTCTTGCGTGCGACAGAGAAAAAGGAAAGTTCCCGCTCGGGTAACTCGACAGTCAGCGAAACAACACGTGGTACAGTTGGCATGTATACATATAAATATGTATATATGTATATATATATATATGTATGTATATTACTTTCTGGATGTCTCGTCTCCACTTATTGTGCGAGCATCAGCGTAATTTCCAATTTTCAGAGTTTTGTTGGTTTAGCCATTGTGGCTCCTGTATTGCTGAGCTCAGCCTAGCGAAACTCTGCCCCTGGTCGCTTTTAGTATAGGCAGTTGCTGCTTTTGGAAACCAGTACCAGATACGAGTAGGAGAGTCAAATAATAATAATGAACCAAGAATATCAAGAGGCACCGCACTTGGAGCCACGACCTTACCTAAGAACGCACACTCACTACTAAGATTGGATCCAAGTTTTTCACCATCACAGCCCATTTCTTAAGTAACTGTGGATAGGATCGCATGAAGCAGGTGTGAACTTCAAGATCGACTCCGCTATGAAGCCAAAAAAGAATTATTCAATAGAAATAAAAACGAAGAAATAGCACTATTACCATCACCTACTTTCCTCAGAGCATTCTTCAGACAGCAGAACCCCAATGTCGAAACTAATGCAAAGTTTCGGATGTTTTCGGACGGTGTTCTCAAAACCCTTGTCTATAAACGCGTAAGAAAGAATATCTCTAACCTCACAGCTGCACAAAAATGCTTTCTACGAGAAATTAGAGAATGAATAAATTCGAACACCATTAGGCTGGCAGTTAGTGAAAATGAGGGAAAGTTCGCAATTATTCCTTTACAGCTAGATGTTAAGATAACGGGTGAACATTTCAATGATATTACACTTCATCGCCCATCGTTTGAAAAGGAATACTAGAGACAATATCGAAAACTTAACAATGAATGGATCACTGCAGCAAAGGTAGCGGGTTTAAAATCACCCGTTATTTCACATTATAAAGTAGGTTGACCAGTATGTCACGTCTCATACTTACTCACCAAAACACATAAGTTGGTATCAGCTGATGGTGTCGGGTCTACCAATCCACTATGCTGCAAGTTTAGAATCATAATCATCTGTGTAGAGAGGCCAACGGATAGAATAATATGGTGACCAGCCCAAACACTTACCCAGTTGGTTAATCACATTCGAGCTCACCTCATGAACACCAAGCATTTCTAGGACGTCTACGCAACTCGTCTCCTAACAACGCCTACGTGATGGATCATTCGACGCTTCCGCGCTTTATAGCAACGTACCGAAAGACTCCGTAATGCAAGCCATTTTGCAACTTCTTGTTGAACATGAAGGAGGAATACATACGCATGGCTTTTCTATTCTGCAGCTTATGGTTCTCCTAAAAGTGTGCCTAAACTGCTCGATTTTTAGATGGTTTAGGAATTATTACTCGCTTACGCGCAAATTTGAGGGCTGGCAATGGGACAGCGGTTGGCACCAACTCTCGCTTTTCCATTCATATCTAAAATAGAAGAACCGGTTATCGATCTCTGGTTTTCTCAATTGTAGATATATAGATGATTGCTTTGTCATCTTCTATACTTAAGAAGAGATGGACAAATGCTTTGAATTATTGAACGAGCAGCCTGAGTGGGTAAAGCTCTCCCGGGGAAAACCAAGAAAAAACTGGCTTTCCTTAAAACGTTCAAATACCTATCAGGCAGCGGTAACATGACAAAGTGGTACCGGAAACCAAGCAATAAAAACACCTTGGCTCATTTACTTTTTTGTCACAATTCACACACAAAGAGAGCGCTTGTGAGAAACATGTTTCGCACAGCCATCTTTGTGTGCACATCCACGGAACAAGAGGAAGAATCGCGTGACTTGCTTCGGCAAATAGTCATCTCCAATGACTACTAAATAGGAATCACACGAGATTAGTTTATTAGGATTACGACCCCTAAGACGAAGCACTTGACCAAAAAAAAATCACGTTTATCTTGCCCTTCATTAGAGATGAAGTAAGCGTACCTACAAAACGTTGCTTAAGAAAGCCAGGTCTAGAGGAATCGGTAGCTATAGTTGAAATATCATCGGATACTTTACGGCGTCAGTTAGTTCGTAACCGCTTGTTGGGTTGGCTGAGGCTGCGAGGCCGGAAAAACATGGTGGTTTCGAACAATAAGTTATACCAGGCAGGACTGTACTTGATGTATTAGTGTAAGAAAGATTTCCTAAGTAGTTTCGATGTTGCTCAACAGCTATCACAAATGTAGTTCAAATTCAAAAACTATAGGTACCGTGGGAGAGATTTAAACTCTACACCCGGGAGAAGCCGAGAAAAAACTGGCTTCCGTTTTTGGACTTCCAAGTAAACCTATCAAGTAGCGGTTACTGACAAAGTGGTATCGAAAGCCAAGTAACAAGAACATCCTTGTTCATCTCCTTTCTTCCCACCCTTCACACACAAAGAGGGCGATTGTGAGAAACATGTTTCGAACAGCTACCTCTGTGTGCACTACCAGAAAACTAAAGAAAGAATCGCGCGACTTGGCTCGGCAAATAGCCATCTCCAATGGCTACGAAATAGTAACCCCACGAGATAAGTATACAAGGAGGACGACGCGCCCACGCGAAACACTTGGCCAAAACAAAATCCCGTTTGTGTTGCCTTTTATAAGCGATGAAGTAAGCGCAGCTATAAAACGATGCTTAAGAAGGACAGGTCTAAAGGAATCGGTAGCGATAGTTGAAATACCACCGACTACTCTACGTCGCCAATTGGTTCGCAACCGCCTGTATGACCGTTGTATGAAACAACAAATTGCGTAATTTGCCCTTACGGAAGGGACGGTGATTGCATGAGTTCAGGTACGATATACCTGATCTCGTGTAACAATTGCAGAAATGAATATATTGGCGAAACGGGCAGAACTTTGCGCATCCGTATAAAAGAACACCTAGATGGCAAACGAAAACTAAGACGAAGCACCCCACTAGGCACGGATAGGATACAAAAGCATAGCGGAGACGATTTTGAAGTAAAAGTCAATATCTTTGCACAGGAGTCCAAAACACCAGCGCGAAAACTCCTAGAGGCTTTTTGGATCAATGCCAAAAACCCTACAATGAATAGCAGGGACGAATGCCCGGAGGTCATACGCGACCTGATCCCGTACGTTCGCATCGATTTTTGATGTGGGATGGTGCAGTCGTCAACCACATGCGACTATAATCAGCTGCTCTAAACTTCCTCATTGGAAGTCACGAAAAAGCGGTGGGTTTTTCGAGAAGTTGTTGATCGTGTAATTACCAAAGAGTCTTTCGTCTTTGTGTAAGTGTTATTGAAGCGTTTGGCCTAGTAGATTGTATATCAGTATACCCTTCCAGGCTCTGAAGAAGGCGATACTGCCGAAACGTCAGCTAGCGTTGTATTGTATTGTGTTTTTATGGAAGTAAATGTATGCTGTTGAAAAACCTCGCGATTGCTGAACAAGAAAACGANAACACCTAGATGGCAAACGAAAACTAAGACGAAGCACCCCACTAGGCACGGATAGGATACAAAAGCATAGCGGAGACGATTTTGAAGTAAAAGTCAATATCTTTGCACAGGAGTCCAAAACACCAGCGCGAAAACTCCTAGAGGCTTTTTGGATCAATGCCAAAAACCCTACAATGAATAGCAGGGACGAATGCCCGGAGGTCATACGCGACCTGATCCCGTACGTTCGCATCGATTTTTGATGTGGGATGGTGCAGTCGTCAACCACATGCGACTATAATCAGCTGCTCTAAACTTCCTCATTGGAAGTCACGAAAAAGCGGTGGGTTTTTCGAGAAGTTGTTGATCGTGTAATTACCAAAGAGTCTTTCGTCTTTGTGTAAGTGTTATTGAAGCGTTTGGCCTAGTAGATTGTATATCAGTATACCCTTCCAGGCTCTGAAGAAGGCGATACTGCCGAAACGTCAGCTAGCGTTGTATTGTATTGTGTTTTTATGGAAGTAAATGTATGCTGTTGAAAAACCTCGCGATTGCTGAACAAGAAAACGACACATTCATATTTAAATGCCGAGGTTAAGAGAAAGTCGTTCCTGGGAACTTTAAACTCTACGTTGGAATTGCAGATCGTGTGTGGTTATAGGTAAGAAGGGATTGCTAGAAATAAAAACAGATATTTTTGCAAAAATACATTTTTCACGCTTTTGTGGGCAAGTATCTTAAGATTTTTATAAGAAGCGTTAATTATATGTAAACATTAGAAGATTTATGAAAAAAGGGGCAATTTTTTGCAGATTATTGTAACGCTGCTAAATGTAGAATTTGTAAGAAGAAGTACAGCAAAAGAAATATTTTGAGTGAATGTTTTGCAAAACCAGCTAGATTTTGTGAAGACGTGGGCTTAGGACATGCATTCTTTTCAGAGACTCTACACGTTAAGGAATCCACAACCTATCTACGCTTTCACTTGGCACACATTACGAATACCTCTATAAAAGTTTACCCGAAAAGTCGTGAAATAGTGAAACAAATGTCTTTTGGTTAAAGGCTTGGATAATAGGCGGTAAAAATGTTGTTAGAGTTGGAAATGCGTTTTTGTTTCTGAAGCTGTAATTTGCTCACTGCTAAATGTGCACTTTGCGAACGTTTGGGTGTAACTGAATTCTACATATAAGTTAATAAACTATTCTCCGTTATATGTCATCTTATCGTGGACATAAGGTGCCCTTACTTCTAAAGTTAGCTCTGTAAGCATGATCAGATCTGTTGTGGAGTTTGCTAGACGAGTGAACTGGTCCAAGCGTAAAACGTAGTATGCTTCTCGCTAATACAGCGCTGTGATAGTAGCTATCCATTAACCAGACCAAGCACAAATTATGTGTTCGACAAACTATTTATTCTGCGAATATTCTGGCAGAAAAGTTCACTGCAGCAAAATGAGTCAAGGATAAATGCACGCATTGAAATCAAGATGCACAGCCCGGAGTGAGCAACAGCATACATATTTACATCAATGAGCATGGTCATAAAAGGTTTCGACGATACGCCTAACTGTTCCGCCATTTGGATAGTCATATTTTTGCTTCAACGATAGCAATACTTAATACAATCCTACCCTGATGGCATAATTGCGAAAATTAAACTGATCTCTGAGACCGGTTCCAAAACCTAGCCTGTAGGCAAACGATCGCTTCTTGCTCGTTGCCTCGAGATCTTCTCCACATCCTTGTGGCTGGAATAAAGTCAGTTTTCTTGTCTAACTTATATAGTGCCATTTCCTACACGTCGATCACACAATGCACCGCCGTAGTCTTCGGGTCAAATCCATTTGGAGCGGTTTCGAGGATGAGGAAAACCTTCGTTCAAACACTTGGCAGATGTCGACTTGTTACACCTCGCTAAAAGACTATAATTTTTTCAGTGATAGTTAGTTTTAACACAAGATTTTGAAAGGTCCGACCATTGCATCCATAGCGTTCGTTGATCACAAAAATATCGGAAAAGGAAATTATTGGAGATCCCATATCCTTTTGATAAAAGGGATTTGTTGCAATTATTGTAGTCATGTTGTTAGCAGAATAACTAAAAAATACAATACAAGCGAATTTGATGAGAAATCTCAAGAGCCGTAGATGTACGCTTGCTCGTTGTAACGCAGGACACTGCCGTAGTCGTAAGTGAGTAGATACACCTCGGCGTATGTCGGATGCACTTTTGTGAAATCGCGGAGGAAAGACGACTAAATGTGTGGCCTAAGTACTCCGAAATAAAACAGCTTATATTATTTTCACATGGACCCACTTTCATATTGCGCGCGACGATTTGAATATAACTGTCGCGATCAAATCGGTTTATCGTGTTGAGAAGTCCAAGCGCATGACAAATATCGTGGACAGCATTCCTCTCCTAAAACGTGTAACGGAAATGCTGTGACTAACCAGAAAACGTCGAAAAAGTGTATTCAGTTTTTTGAGATATTATTTTGAATGCTCAATTCCACCTGGCAGCCTTTATCGAGTGAAAGAAACTGATTTCCTCTGAGTCTCCCGACAACCGACCGACAACCGCCTTCTCTGACCACGACATTCTTGTCTTGAGCTGTAAAAAAAGACTACAAGAAGCAATGTTATTAATAAAATTGCAGAGTGTGAGTTGTGGAGAGTTTAAAAACCGCGCCTTTTCGCTTTCACTTACAGCGTCCGGCTGTTCTTCGGGCGATCCAAGTTCCTTCGTCAATGTTTCCTTTAAAACGAAAAAGTTGTGACCAGAAGTGGAAACTCTGGAGCCATTTTCAATCTTGAAGCGTTCTTATTATAACAGTAAATGATTCGTTTGTAAAAAAAACGTTATGAGGATGGGCTACTTATTTACCTGGTCCCGTTCACGACCATAGAAGAAATCTCTCGTTTTGGTGACGGAATCGATTATCTCATAGTGCGTCACCACGGCAACTGCGGTAAGCAGCTGATATGTTCTCATCTCTAAACATTTTGAATTGAGTGAATTCGATAACAAAAAACATAACAGATAGCATTCCGATGCATAACTTCGTATTTACTGCTTATTATTTCTCACGGCGGGGTCTGACATAAAACGTAAAAGATACGTTTTGCGCTTTTATTTGAAAAGATGCAAGTACCAAGTGCTCATAGTGGTTCATAAAGGCCTTAATTCTGCAAAGGCAGTGAAATAACGATTGAAATGAATAACCTCCACTAACAGTGCTAATGACAGAAGTGTCGAAAATGTGAATACCATTTCGAACCGTCTTTCTTTTTTATTTGCAACTAAGTGAATTTGCCCACCTGCGATACAAACAGTGTTTTGTTGGCAACAATTTTTGTGATTATTGTGTGATTATTCACTTAGTTACATCTGGTTGTTCTGCGTGTACGTCTGGTTATTCTGCTTATGACCAGATAAATAATCACAGTCACAGTCGCAGTTGGAAGTCACGAAAAAGCGGCTCTGAAGAAGGCGATACTGCCGAAACGTCAGCTAGCGTTGTATTGTATTGTGTTCTTATGGAAGTAAATGTATGCTGTTTAAAAACCTCGCGATTGCTAAACAAGAAAACGACACAAATAATCACACATCACGAGAAATTGTTACCAACAGAACACTGTTTGCATCCCAGGTGGGCAAATTCATTTAGTTGCAAATAAAAGAAAAAGACGGTTCAGAATATTATTCACATTTTCAACACTTCTGTCATTAGCACTGTCAGTGGCAGTTATTCATTTGAATCGTTATTTTACTGCCTTTGCAAAATTAAGGCCTTTATGAACTACTGTGATCACTTGATGTCGGCATCTTTTCGGATAAAAACGCAAAACGATTCTGTTCTCAAACTGGAAACCCCTGAAGCAACCCGCTTCGCAACTGTTTATGGCCTCATCGTAGCTGCGAGGTGTCTCTGGGTGTCGGGCCGCGACGTGCAACGGGGCATTCGTTCTCCTGACAGGGTTACCCATGCTGAGGTGTCCGGTGTTCCAGGTAGGAAGCCCAGCTAAGAGTAAGGCAATATCTAAATCCACCACAGTGCTGGTATCAAAGTCGCGTGGTGGCAGATCTTCTTCCGATCCCTAAAGGCGGCTACTGACCGTGGTGGAGACGACCTAGGGCAGACTATATATGTGCGTATAGCTGAGCTTAATTTGAACGTTCGGAAGTGGGAGCCAGTTTTTTTGGTTTCTCTCTGTTAAACTTAATGTACTCTGACCGTTCGTTCAAGAACTCGAAACATTTGTCAATTTCCTCTTGCGTTTA